>JAPYYS010000911.1:0-33500 GCA_030522525.1 Campopleginae sp. 14b
AAAAAAAAAAAAAAAACAAAAAAAAAAAAAAAAAAAAAAAAAAAAAAAAAAAAAAAAAAAAAAAAAAAAAAAAAAAAAAAAAAAAAAAAAAAAAAAAAACACATAAAAATTATGTTAAAAAAATAAATACAACGAAGTATGAGATCGAAATACATCGAGCAGTAACGTTGGACGTGCATGATTGTTGCCAAAAGTTAAAAGGTACGAGAACGATCATAAATCAAGCGTACACCATCATCAGGTCTATCATACAGAGACTGCATACACGAGAGTAAAAGTTATTGACGATTTATTGGAGCCTGAATCTCCAGCTACGTTGCTACTCCGCTAGACCTTGACCAATAACATAATATAGGCGTATAATATATACATATCTATATAAACACATGCGCGGATGGTAGAACAACCGAAAGGAATTAGCATCAGTTATGAGAATCTCCTGAGCAGAAGCTCGAGCGTCTTGTTCGCATGATAAGAGGCCACGAACGAGATGGCTTCGTAGCAAAATGTGACAACTCACGTGACAACTCTTTACAACCGTGGCCGATTACTCGTTCGGTTTATTTATCGCAAAAACAACCCAAAGAGAAAAGCATTATTTTTCTGAGAGAAAAAACAATTATTTTTGCCCATGTTTTGTATTGGAAATAAAAAATTAATTATCAGTCGTGTTCACAAAAGGTGATCGAACGAAAAAGATAATTGATTGGGACGTTGACATTTTGTGATGGCGTTTCCGGTTGAAACAATTTCATTCAAATTCCTAGCAGCAGTTTTCTTTTTGCATTTTTCCCCGTTATTCGGATTTCGAGAAATTCTTGCCCGCAATTTTCTCTTTTAATAGTTTTTTTCTCGAATTTTGAGAAATTTTATTTTTCGAATTTTGAAATATATGTGGTAGCAATTTAATTTTTTAATTTTATATCTTTTTCGAATTTTGGTAAATTCCTCAATCGCAAGCCTGCAGATTGATGCCCTCCTCTTGTGTTTGACGTGATGGAAATTCGCTTGTGTATATTTTCGAGAGTTCCCACCAGTGCACAAGGTACAAGATTTTTCCTTTCATTTTCCCTCATTCATTGAATCGTGTTTATCGCACGAAGCATTGAATTTCCGTTGTGGGATTGACAAGGAGATGATTGATGGCGAGTGTCGTTGTGACTCGTACGATGTACTACACTGTTCGGTCGCGTTGCCAACTCGAGGTGAATTAACCACATGTGGGTAATCCGAGCACAGGACGACCATGAATTCATAGCGCAGCAAAAATACATACTCGTGTAAATATCAATTTTTCAGCTGCTTGCAAACAGAGTAAATTGAGCTATATTTTTCACAAGCTTTACGAAAATAAGCTCAGGTTAATAATAATTCTTCACAAACTGTAATCGCTTAGGTTCTTGAGAAGTTTTTTTTTATTTGTATTAAAAAAAATGGAATTTAACTTTTAAAATTTTAAAATTTGTGAAAAAACGAATATTGGTAAAAAAATTCTTCACAAATTGTAATCGCTTAGGTTCTTGACAAGTTTTTTTTTTTTATTTGTATTAAAAAAATGGAATTTAATTTTTCGAATTTGAAAATTCGTGTAAAAACGAAAATTGGTAAAAAAATTCACCAAAAACATTATCGAGCTGGACGATTTATTGAATTTTCACCAACTTCTTGAATAGTTATAATTTTGTTATCTCTCTCGAAATTTTTTTAGCTTTTTCATGATGTAGAAATTTGGAAAAGAAAATGGAACAATGAAATTTTGCGAAAAAAGCAATTATTCGTGACGTAGGAACGAAAAAAATAGTGTAGATTGAAATTGTTCGGGCCGAAGGCTGTGTGAATTGGCATAGAATCCTCGACGTAACTATATTTACGATATTTGTCGATTTATATATACGTCGTACACATATGAAGACAATCTATTTTGGCGAGAGTTCGTGCGTCCAATGTTTGCGTCAGTATAACTGGCCGATATGCCGCCACTTGTGGAGGAGAGTCACGCTGAGTAATGAAAATAAGGGGACGTGTGCATCTAAATCGCGCGTCACCCTGCGAATTAATCTCGAGCTTAATGTAAAACGTCGGAAGACATTTTAAGTTTGGCCCACGACCCAAGTGACCAAAGTTTATTAATTATTTGAATAAATGAAAAAAAAAAACAAAAAATGTTGAAAAGGGGCGAAATTTTTCAATGTGTCCAATTAATTTGTCACGATAAAAAATGAATGCAATTTTATTGAATCGATTGAAGGCTCTGGGGATCGAAAAAATTTGGGCGATAACGATTTATAGATCGAAAGAATGGCCGAGCTTGATTTTTTATTAGATAAAGGTCATGAAGATTGCATTTTTGGAATTTTTTGAAAGCGGACCAAACTAAAATCTTGGCAAAAAAAGAAAAAATTGAAGCGAAATTGCGAAAATGTATAAAAACGGGTGAGTGAATGAATTTTTCTCGGGTTGGGCTGCAACGGTGCGAACTTGATCATCGTAAAAAATCATACTCCCGCGATATTCTATCGGGGAAAGAAAAATACAATCGTCAGTTTGAGGTAAAAGTTTAAGAGAGAGGGGATGCGACGAAGGAAAATATTTATTCTGGAACTTGGTTGATCGAACTCGCGCAGAAACAACAGAAAAACGAGCGAACGATTTATTTCCCTTGTTTTGTTTCAATCAATTTTTAAGTTTCGCAGGTATTTTGTATCTCAATGACACACACAATGATAAAAAATGTCTTGTTTGCTCGAGCAGTATCTAAAATATGATTTCCTTAACTGTCGTAGCGTATCGCACGTTATTCTGAATAAGATTAAGATTTCTATAGACCAATGTGCAAAAATGTCACGGATGTTCTAATTTTTGGTTCCTCTGTGTTCTCTTATCAAGCTAGGCAGGTTTGTATTATTTGCATCAGTATCACCGCTTGTCTCGACAATTCTATTTTATTCTGAGTGATGGCTTTGTAAAAAGTTTAAACTCGCGTTCGCAGAGAAAGCCGAGCACTGCTGATGAACTCTTGCGTGAGAATTGGGACTCTGGATAGAATTTTTTCTCTTTCGCTATATTTTCTATCCCGAGATCGGCGTGAACGTCGAGTCTTTACTTACGTTTCGATTTTCCTGCTCCCAGGACCGTGAAAAATATCCCGTCCAAATTTCCAAACCGACGTGATCAAACACGCTATTAATTTGTTGGAAAAAAGTTAATAAAAAATCATTTAACACGTAAGACTAATTTTCCATGATTTAAAAAAAAAATTCAAAAACTCTGAGATGCAAAATGATATTCCCGATGAACTCGAATGGTCAAAGTTGCATAAATCAATGAACCTGTCGGTAGCTCTGGAAAAGACTCCAATTCGCAATGGCACTCTTCGCTGACCGAGTCTTATCGCGGTGCTCCGCATAAAAAAAAACAAAACGGATATCGAATAACAAATATAGTGATGGCGAGAAATAAACTGGAGTGATGAAAAATAATAAAAAATCGGGGGGATCTGATGCGAAAAGGAAAAGCAATTAAGCTCGAACACGTCAGGTCTGATTTTCAAAAGAGCTTGAGCACGAGTTGCAATTATTAATTCGCATACCAACAGGATATTCGAAGAAAATTCATCATCGCGGCACTGTTATTTCTTTTGGCGAAAAGTCAATCAATCGTAATGGAAGTTTCGAATGAAAGAAATCCAATTCATTCAACATTATTTTTCGTCGTTCGATATCAATCGAGAAAAACAAAAACAACAACAATCATTTCACGCCAATCAAGTTTATAATTTCATGCTTGTGGCGACGCTCAATTAAAATACTCTATATATAAGTTTTTTTTCTCTCTTTCTCTATCCAACGTACAATCTGCTGCGTATATATTTTTCCTTCGTGTGTATCGGCCTCCGTACATGCATGATTTTATTTTCATTTTCATTTACGATTCTCCCCTCCCTCACTCCAAAAATGCACTTTGCAAGTAGAGAACGACAAGTCAGCTCGATTCCAGAAGCCCCCGAGAGTTTTAAAACCGTTCGGGAACAAATCATTGTTGACAATTCTCCTCTCCACATTGGCACATTAATATTTATATTTCAATTAAATGTACGAAACGTTAAAAAAGTATATATAAATAATATTTAAAACGGCGGATCGTGAATCGAATTGTCGAATCTAGTGCCTTCGGTGCTTCGGATTGAGATAAAATATTTTTATTTAATTCTCGATAGACACACATTGGTCTGGAATATCTATTCAGCGAATGGCTCCAATTTATCACCTTTTGTATCGTTAACCATTAAATAACAATAATAAAAAAGAATTTTTATCAATGACGTAGCGCGGGCTCTCCTTCTCAAGGTCCAAAACTATTTTCCTCATTTTTTTCGCATTTTTCAATCGAGTTCGAATACAGCCAAAAACAGTAGAGCACCCCAGACCCATGTGTGTATCAAGGAAGTGGTACTAAACGTAGTGTGTCTGCGGAGAGTTAAACGCAGATCTCGTTTATTCAATTTTTCAAGAAACTGTGATCGTTGTGGAAAAAAATAAGCATCGGGGCCTCAGGTCACGACGAGTGAAGGGTCAAAAGTTTCTTCTCATGAAAAAAAAACTAAACCTTTCCAAACTTGGTTTTTTTTTCCATCATATTTTTAATATTTCAAAAATTTTAAATGCAGTTTTTTTTAAACGTGAACTTTTTTTTATTGTTTTTTTTTTTTTTTTTTTTTTTAATCAATTCTGCCACGCAAAATTTTTCATATCTGGCCGAAATAATTTCACGGGGCCCACGTTTTGTTCTTCAATTTCCAATATTACCGACGAACGTTTCATTATTTTTTTTCTCATTCATCAAAGATCAATGATTCCTCGACGTTCGCAAAGGAACTTGTTGGAAGTGCCATCAACCCGCAGTTTCCTTGCAACAAAACACGAAATGTATATAATGATAATAATAATAATAACAATAATAATCCTTTTACGTAACACAATTATATTGCACGCTGCTTCTGAGGGTGCCTCTGGCTGTGCAAAAGCATTTATCCTCCTTTCTCGCGAGTTCTGTTGCCGCAATAATTTTATTTCGCATCCTTCGAGAGTGTTACAGTCGCGAGTCTTGAAATACGAACAGGTTGGATTAATTGAGATAAATGTTGAGAAAATGTGTCGTCGAGACTGCCACGTTGTTTTTCCAATTTTCGATATTTTTTTTCAGGCCAAATTATTATTATTTTTCTTCATTTCTGATTAAGAAATTTAATTTGAAGATTCAGCAGTGAATTGCCTTTCTTATTCGAAGAATATTGGCTCATGAATTTTTCGGTTCTTTGGTTCTTTTCCCTAATGATTTAAAATTTCGAACAACTTTTTTTGCTTTCCCCTAGTCTCTGGATCTTCGTTCGTAGCCCATGATTACGTGCAATTTCGCCTTCATTATTTATGGACGTTTAATTTTTGTGTTCCTTTTACTCGTTCCTTCCGTTTAGTTATTTCTCGTCTCTCTGCGGTTCTTCCAATATCGGCGAATAGAACTTTGCACCGTCAACCGTTTTCGAAATTTGCATACATATGTACGCGAGAAAACGATGCCGTGAAAATTTAGCATGTAGAAACGCTCAGGTAACGAGTGAGAAGAATCCGCACACACACACAAATACTCCAAGGGTTACTTTGGTGTTGAGATGTATTTGATGTTGCGCAAATGTCGCAGGTTTCTCGCATCACCATATTCATTCATTAGAAAGGTGGATAGACAAAGATATAGTTGACTCGTTATTGTGTCTTGTTCACAAATGAATATTCAATTATTTATCAACCTCGAGATCGAATAGGAAAATCGTACAGTTTCTTAAAGATTTTGAAGAAGGAAAAATACAAAATTTTTTTTTGTGATAATTTTTGAAAAATAAATATTTTTCATCCTGATAATTTTTTAAATTTCAATATAAATTTTCTTTTTTCTTTTTGGAGATAATTTTTCAAATTTAATTTCTTAAGCACGTGGCACGAGGAACATTTTTCGAAAATTGAAGTCCGAAAATTGACAGGAATTTTTATTTTTTCAAGTCAAAATGAAAAATAATTTTTTTCTTCGATTCTTTAAATATTTTTAATTTTAATTCCTTGAGCACGTGGCACAAGGAACATTTTCCAAAAATTGAAGCCTGAAAGTTGACAGAATTTTTTTTTTTTAAGGCAAAATTGCTGTCCAAATTTTCGTACGTCTCGATTGCGAAATTTTTGCAAGCATTTCGGACGAATCACAGGTTGAATGATAATAATGATGGTAACAAAATAAAGGAGAAAAAATTGAGGAAAAAAGGCGATGCAGCGACCGATGTGCAACCATAATTCGAGGTTCATTTGAAATTCAACATAACCGGCTGAGGAAAAGAGAAAAAAAAATTATGGCATAGGATTAAATCACGCGATCGACTCACTGGTAAATTTGTCAGTTGCACGCGACGCGGACGATCCTTTTTGAAGAATTCCGATCAGCGATGCGTGAGACACCGATGATTTGTTTTAAAAAAGGGGAAACAATGTTGAAAAACGCAAAAGAAAAACTCCGCGGATAACACACTTTAGTGCATATAATTCGATGAGCACGAGAAATGAAAACTGAGATTTAAAAAAACGCAACTTTCGAAATCCACGTGGTCCGGGGATCGGCGAATCAGGCGACCGTCGAACGTTCCGTCAGGCGCGAGAGCTCGCTCCTCACTGACTCTCATTCACATTTCACTGTCGTCGCGACAAACTCGCTCCGCGCTATACCCCCACCACTTTTCTTATCCTCCCCACGGCCAACACTTCTCATCGCGTTTATTCTCGCGGGATGCGACGCAGTGATAACGCGACGCGTTACACATTTTGCTTTGGCATCCAATATTCAAAACGTTTTCCACATACCAACTCGCAAATCAAAGAAAACATTTACACAAATTCGACATTAGACACAAATTTTAGACATCATTGTCGTGATCAAGCGTTTAAAAAATAAAATAAAATTCAAACTCCATAAATCCAAAACTATTTATCACAATTAATTTTTTTAAATTTTATTATCATTTATTAATAATTATAATATAAATTAAATTGATTGAATTATAAATTAATTAATTAATTTTTAAAAAATATTAAACACAAATAAATGATGTTCGCACCATAATAGATCCAAAGTTGGCCACGATTCGACGGTCACCCAACCAAGTATTGACCTCGTCTCATATTTTTGTCCAATTTTCTTCCATAATTAATTTTTGTCATTTTTTACTTCCAAACGATGATGCCGGGCGATTTGCCATTACGAAATAAATGTCGAGATCTTGTACATATTCGTAAAAAGTAGTTTTCGCAATAATGACAAATTAGCAATGTCAATTATGCAAGAATCGAGACGACGAAATGATGTGATTCTAAAAATAATTTCGTCGAACAATTCCGGTTCTTGCTTTACTCGTCCTCATTTTGGATCGACTTGAAATATTGACCGGATTCCTATCACAGGTATATCGCCGAGTGAGAAAAAGGATGAGGAAAAGTTGGAAAGTTTTGAAGAGTGTTTCGCGGGGTCGAGTACAACTCTTGCGAATAGACACTGTGCATAAAAGATTGTGAAAATTGGGCAGAAAGATTTAGCCAATTCCGGTGGATTCTGGAGGAATGTTGTGCTCCACAGGGAGATCGAGCTACATATATTTTATTCAAAAATGTACATTCATTTGTGGTAATCCCAACCAGTCGATTATTTATTCTGTACCATGCGCTCACTTTAAATTTCCAAACAGTTGTTCAGTCTGTGATCTCCCTCGGTAAGCAACTACAAATTATACATATGTACGTTACACTGAAAAGTCACTCCGGTTGACATGGAAATGTGTCTGAGTTTCGCGCTTCCGAATCACCAGGTTGGCCTGCATAAAAGTTTATAAAAGTTGGAGTATCGAAGCGTCTTCCGAAATGCCAAAGAGCAGTCGCAACCTACAAATTCGTGAGTTTGTTTATTCCACTGTCTGCGATGTGTGGAGATGGGAATTTTCCATTTTCCGTTATTTTACAGTCCGAATCATTTATGGGCGAATTCTTTCAAGGAGATTTTATCGGACACATCCATTTACGGAGATTAGCGAGGGCTTGTAAAATATTTGAGTTTTAAACGCGTGAATTTTAATGGATTTTGAAAAAAAACAGAAATGATAGTCCGCGCGAGGAAAGGAAATTTTCAGCATTGGTTTCGTTGAAAACTGCAGGCAGCAGGCTACTTTGTAAGCCGGACGAGTGAGAGAGCCACGTTTCGTCTCGTTGATATGAAACGAGATGAGAGTGAAGATTTAACTTGAACCATGTGAACGAGGCACGTCCGCGTATGCAAACGAGCGATCATGTACGAGTTAAAAAATATAAAGAAACGAGATAGAATGAAGAAAAAGTGGAAAATATATATGGAACTGGCGAGAGCAGGATCGGGAATGAAAAATGTGGTTTACGTTCGCCGCGCGGGGATCGAACGAGCGCGAATTTGCGATCCGAGTTTCCGAAAGAAAGCACGTCGAATAAAAACATTTATCAAAGGTTTAAATAAGCGGCTCAGAGTCATCACTAGAAAAAACGACGAAATTTTGTACGTTTCATTGAAATAAAAACTTGACATTCATTTTTTCTAACCTTAACGTTTTATCGAGTTTTCTCCATCAAATATTTTTCTATTCAACTTTCTCACGCGCCATTCTTTTTATTATCGAAAAACGAAGAGAATGATGTATAATTAAGCCTCATTATCGCACACGAGGTATATTTTATGCTCAACAGGAGATTCCCGTCCTTTTGTGACCCCGTGCGTCGGGCTCACGTTCGAAAAAAAAACTTCCTTTGTTACGCCGGACTGACCGGAGCCTAATACGCCTCATTCCCCATATTTGTTTACCTCCTATTCGTCAACCGTCTCTTCAAGGACACTTCCGCAAATTCATCTGCCCGAAAAGTCAATGAAGCATGGAAAACCTCCGCAGTGCTCGAATAATAATAATAATTAATAAACGAGATATTAAAACAGGCTAAGTGAAAATCCTACATGAAGTTTCCTCGAAAACCTCGGCTGGCTTTCACATTCATAACGCATGTACTTTACCGTGCATTATTAAGCTTTGCTTGCGTACATGGATTTTGTTCACTGCTCCGTAAGCCCTGGTAAAGTTTATACTGGCCGGCGGCGCGTAAATAAAAATTAGCATTTGAGAAAATGTTGATAAACTATTTTAATCATATTGATAACTGGTGCGGATTTATTATTAATTTAATGCCACAGATTTAATCGTGAAAATCTAGGCTATTAAAATCTCATTTAATAAAACGTGACGATTTAAAAAAGATTATGAAATTGTCTCTGTTCCCGATAGACGTCAGTTCGAATCACTGCTTCGTGATTTAGACACAGCCGAACGTCATGCACACGTGGCAACACGAGATTGAGACGACTTACGTACCTTCGTAAAGTAGATATAACAATAAAGAGAGAAAATCAAAAAGCATGGCAACTTTTTCATGTGAAAAAAAGCGGTCGAACACATGCTGATTTATTTGTCCGGGGAGAGATAGTGATAAACAGCAAAAAAGAATAAATCGTTGTTCACAAAGAAGTATAGTTTTCCATCTCCAACTCGAGCAATGGAGTGGGTTTTTTCATTCCCGATTTTTTCGAGGTGAACACAGTCAATAAGATAAAAGTTTTAGTGTCTGTCGCGACAATCGCTCGCCTGTTTTTCCTAGCGTTTCGATTTTTTTCGTCTTACGATAATGAGGATAATTTTCTCGGCGCTATATCGTAACGTGTTACGCTTGCGAATATTTCGAGACATCTGCGTGAATAGAAACCGCACGTCAGCTGCTCTCGTGCATGGATTTACAATATATCTTTTTGTATACGCGGCCCTGGACACATGAGATAAACTGTTATGGGTCTCTAAGCAGCAGAGCAGGATAATTTTTTATTCTCTATAGTTTATCGTGCTCATATTTTAAATAATATCATATATATTTTATGGCTAGACTTGAGAACGACACACTATGAAAAACACGTGGACCTAATAACCTATAAATAAGCCACAATCTCGTGTCGAACTTTGATAGGCTATGCAGGATTTTTACAACTCTGGTTCAATTTTCCTGCCATAACACGCAAGATGCGCCACCCGGCCACCGAAGTTTCCATCGGTAATACGAGCACTACAATAAAAAGAAACCGTCGTAAACATCGACGGATAACTCCGAGCGCCCATCGATCACAGCATCGCGGCGCTGTAGTCATTTTTCCCCATCTCCAATTTCCTCTGGCCAATGCGATGAAATTGAATCGTTAGACGTTTTGACAGGTAAATCGCATGTCGTCGAGTGGTCAGAAAATATTTTAATAAAAATCGTGCAAAGTCAGTTTTCCTCGTGGAGATAAGACGGTCGCGTTCGATTGAAATAAAATGTTGACACTCCGCATTTACGTTCGGAAAAAAGGCCTGAAAACTCAAATACTCAGTGAAAAGTGAATCAAACGTCAGCACCGAATCAAACATCGACATCGAGAAAAAATCAGCGAAAATAAAATCGAAAAAATGGGTTCGGAGCAAAGTTCTCAAGCAGCGGGTGGCCAAGGCACAGAAGGCAATCGTTCAAGAACAGCGCAGCTTCGTCGCGGCAAAAGTGTGCCCAACCGGGAAAGAATGCCGGAGGATACTCCACCGAGATGCACGAGTCCTGGCCCGAGTATCTGTTCAGATTCGGATTTGCCATACATATCATACACGGTGAACAGGCCGATAGGCGATTCTCCAAAAATGACGAATAAGCAGTCGCAGCTTTACAGAGGCAAGAGTTACGGCCACCAGGACATGCCAAGGCGGAAATCCAGTGCCGGAGCTTTGGGACAGAGAAAAGGGACAACGGGAACAAGTAAAACAGCGCATAACATCGTCGTAGTGAAGCCCGCATTATCAGACGCAACTGCAGACAAAGATCCTGACCTTGTAAAGCTCCAAAGCATTCCCATGTTCCTGCCGATAATGAGAGGAACTTTAAATCTTCCTCCGGGCGTGAGGGACCCCGAAGTTCTGGAACGTCTCGATCCTATTGGCCTTTTTAATTTGTGCGCACGTTATCAGCATCATTTGAATACGAACGCTCAAATGATCGCTGGGGAACAAGCCTCTCTTTGCGCTAATATTGACGCCGAAGTCAACAGAATAATGAGCCTGGCGATAGATCGGCAAAAGAAATTTGCTAAATTTGCCGAACAAATGAACAAGGTTCACGAACTCAGTAGACAATTGACCAAGTGCCATATGCAGTTGAATCAAACTCTGGAAAGCCTCGAAACCCTCAATAATTTGCTACCCATTAAGGACAGGCTCGAACCTTTCGTCTGGACAACCGGATGAACTAATTAGAAAATCATTGTTTGCCAAAAGTTGCTTGAGTTCTTGACAAACTATTTTACAGATAAAAATCAGAGGCAGACATTTCGGTAGATTTTCTAAATATCAACCACACTTTTGTGCGAATCTTTCGTGCTCCCATTCAGAGGAGCCTTCTTTTCTGTCAAGCTCGCTCCTTCTATGGCACCTGTGATTGTCATGTATATACGTTGTTATATCTCTAAGGACATGTATTTTATGTGTAATTATCGCACGTGTAGAAAAATAATATAAATATCAATCAAATGTTGATTCTACGACGTTTACCCGTTTTTTTTCAAACACAGAATTCACCAAAGTCGAAGATCCTGTGTTTGATTGAATCTAAAAATCAATTGGAAGTGAAAAAATCAGGCAACTCAAGATGATTCATCAATCTTTTTTGGAATATGTATTTTATTTACTATTCGGCACGAGCATTTCGAGATTTCATGAGTCTATAAGCTGCAATAACATCAGTTTGTTGTTTCTCCAGGATCCTCCTCTCCGCACTGGGAAGATCTTTTCTCTTGCCCGTCTTGTCGATGGAAGTTTTTGCTGCTTTTGGCTTTGTTGGGCTATGACTCGAATTTAATAGGGAATTGAGAAGCAGATCTTTTTTACAGGGCATTCTGTCGCCTCTGGGTTTTAGCGGCTTTAGGTTGAGGTCGGGAGGAGCATGAACTATGTCACCAAATTCAACTTTTTCTCTAACTCCAAAAGAATTATCCATTTTGTCTTGATTTTTCTTTTCTTTGCGCATTTTCAGTTTTAAACTTCTTTTTTGTACTTTTGAGAGTTTTGGCTCTGTCTCCGAAGCTCCAGGATTTTTCTGCTTTTTCTTTTTACGTATGTTTTTGTGTTTCAGTTGCAACTTCATGAGTTCGTCGATTTCGTCTTTGGGCGCTTTTTGGACTCCCTCGACATCTCCCGTCTCGGGATTTCTCTTGATTTCAACTTTGTATTTTTTTTCGAAGGTCGTTTCGTTGAGGAATAAATGCGTTTCGCGGTTTACACGATTCCAAAAGTCACTGTTTTTCTCACCAGGGTTTTGGTTGAACACAGGAACTGATTTCTCGGGTTTTGCGTTTGGATGCCTCGTTGGATTTTGCTCCCCCAGGGTTATTAAACGACGTTGCGATTTGCTCTTCCTCTTCTTTTTCTTTGCCAATAATTTGCCTGATTTCACTGCCTCTTTCAGCTTTATTACGCGCTCTAAACTCTTCGGAATCGCCTGATCGTTTATGTCCTTCGGCGGCTCATTAATTTTCGTTTTTAACCTAAAAAGAAAAGGAATGTTCGCGTCAACATTGGCTGGTCATCAGTTTTGCAACATGTTTCAGCGACAATCAAGTTTATTACTCGGCCCATCTCTTGGCTCGTTGTTTCTCCGGATCCTTGATTCCCCTGTGCTTTTTTCCTGGTATTTTGCGACCCATTTTTCACTTTTTCTTACTTTGCCGTGTGTCAATTGACTTGCGGCTACGGCTCTGAGAACGGGCACGTGTGCACGTGTGTTTTGAATGGAAACGCTATCGCAAGGCAAGTATGCGGCCTCGTCACGTCATGTTACTGTCATTTTACCATAGTTTACTAGAGAAAATGACCAGCGTTGTTATGACAATAATCGCCTCATCTGCCACTCAATTATTCCGATAACTTATGGTATTTTATTCTCCATTGTTACGCGATTTGACTGAAAAAAAATTAAAACTTCACATTTATTTCTGTAAATCTCCAAAACTTTCTAATTTCTCTACGCGTAAAATTCGATTGTTGTGACGTCATGCTCGCCAGAATCAGCGCCCCGCGCGGCCTGACATGCGAACCTCTTGGACACTTGAGTCCCCTTTTTTGGAGGTTAGGTTATCGTAATAGTGTCACCGTGTCATGTTGGGTACATGTCGCAACTGTCAGATCAAGTTTTCTTTCATCGCAAATTCCGAATCGACTTCGTTCAGTATCTCGAAAACATGTCTATATGGAGAAAATTGTTTTTTCTTTGATATTCAGCGGTCACCATGACAGAATGTCGTCTCGGCGATGAACAGAAAAATCATGTTTACCAACCAAGTGTGACTTTTTGAGCTCGAATGTCATTTGAATGACGAACGAAATAGAAACGTTAATTGTATCGCTGAAATGACTAGCCTCACAAAGCTTTCTCCGATCTTAGAAAATCAAATCGTGAAAAAAAACCTTTTGGTTGTCATTTCGAGGCTGAATAGTGGGAATTCAGCAAAAACGAACAGGCCGATGGTTACTGCGGAAGAAGTGAGTTTGCAAGGATCAAAGGCATCCAAAGAAAGTGAGGACGGTGACTTGGAAGTGCCGACTACATGTTGCATGTCCGGCTGCGCCAATTGCGTCTGGATTCAGTACGCAGAAAAGTTGAGCGAGAAAATAATGAACAGCGACGGAGACATAAAAAAAATAATCATGGAAAAAGTTGAGGATCCCAATATGCGGGCTTTTCTGTCCATGGAACTTCGATGCCGTAATCTTACCAAATAACAACAAATCAGTACAAAATATCATTTGCAATTAAAGAAGCAATGAAACGATTTGTATATATGTTAATAAATTTTATTTTTTCATCATTGTCCAGTCACAAAAATTTTCAATTTACAATGAAAATCTAGTTTTCTCCTACTTCTGTCCATGAAAATAAATAAATAAAATTTTATTTTTATTTTCTGCAGCCTCTTGAACTTTTCAACTGATTCCTTTTAAGTATGCCCTTTAAATTCTACGTAACATCGATAACAATAAAACTAAGATAATTATGAATTTTTTTCACCGTAGCACAGAGAAACTTGATAAATTATTCAATTATTTATATGACACTAATAATTCGTTAATTCACAACAAGTATTTTTCTCGACAAATGTAGACTGCAGGGA
The DNA here is from genome assembly GCA_030522525.1 of Campopleginae sp. 14b. Classification (NCBI taxonomy): domain Eukaryota; kingdom Metazoa; phylum Arthropoda; class Insecta; order Hymenoptera; family Ichneumonidae; species Campopleginae sp. 14b. The sequence continues at coordinate 14,332 of JAPYYS010000911.1, forward strand.
TAAAAAGTAATGAATAATTTGGTCTTAAAAATATGCGACGCAGAGTCCAACACAAAAATGACAATGACTTAAAAAATTGGATAATTATTATTAACAGTAAAAATGTTTATTTCGTTGCGTTGCAAACTTTGATCCTGCAAAAAAATGTTTGATTCTAGTTTTAGCACAAAGAATGGCCCAGTATTTTTGTTTGGGAGTAGAAAAGCCTGCAGAAATGTCTGGAGGGGATAAAAATTGTTACGTTTTTGGTTCTACACCGAAAAGAATATACATATTTTGCATCCACTTGGATTGAGTTCTTAAGCTTCTAATCTTGGCTCTTTCTTCTTTGAAGATGAGCCACTCCCGACGATTGGCGTCCAGCCGAGGTCCCCATTCGGCGGAAGGAGCAAACGCCTTGTTGATCTGTTGGAGCAAGGGCAGTTGGCGATTTTTCATCAAAGCGTATATCGCCCATGCAGGGATTTGTCCAGCTCCAAATACAAGGAAAATTATGCCTGCTGTGTGGGCCGTCCAAGGATAAGATACACCTCCGTACGTCAACGGCGACAGGGTCACGACCGTATAGAAAAATATTATAATCAAGAGTATTGGCGTCGCAAGGAACCAAGTGAATCTCCAATAAAACGAGGGCCTTTTTCTCAACATGAACTCAACGTCGTCCAGGAAATTTTCGAATCCGTACACCCAGATGAAACCAATTACTTCGAAACAGGCAAGCACAAAGACTACGAATGATGTGCAATAGTAATCCACGAGATTCAGGATAAATTGGCCACCCTAGAATCAAAAATCAACGTTCGATATTTTTACCTTCCGACGGTCGACTCGATCGAGCTTTTTTCTTTTAAGACACTTTTCGAATCCAGACACTACATCCAGGACAGATCGATCACTGAACAAAATCTATAAGAATCAACTTTATGAGACCTCACTATACACACATGGGTCTGGGACGACCCCCCGGTTTTTACTCTATTTTGACTCGTTAAAAAAATTCCAAATATTTCAGAAAAGTAGTTTTGGATCTATAAAACAAGAGACTGCTCTGGATGATGGATAAAAATTATTTTGTATCATTTATTTATGTATTTATTTATTTATGCATTCATTAATTTATTTATCATCCAATGGTAGTTGAAACGACAAATAATAAATTCACGCTATTCGCTGAATGGGCACTCCAGACCCATGTGTGTCTACTGAGTGTTAATTAGTGGAAATTTTTGTTTACCGGAGTAACGTAGACGAGGGCGATGAGAAAACCCAATATACACGATGGGTACATGACTTGCCAGTATTTCAAATGTGGAAATTGCTCGGCTATACTACTTATTATGCTTCCGTTTTGTCCAACTGCACTTCCTACTCCGAGGATGAACATCATCAGGAAGAACAGAACGGAGAAAAGCTGAAAAATGATATATTTCGAGATCGATTACCATATTCAAAATAATTAATGACAGAAATTCCTCATTTCATCGAAATTCGATGCCATAACAAATTCAGAAGTTTCAGCTATCATCGCATTAAGAGAAAACCTGAGAAACGATATTTTATCGTTTTTTACGACCTCTATTCAGTCCTCAATTTTATATTATAGTTTTATTCACGAGCGTCAAGAAGAAAATTCACAACTTGGAAGGTTTTCCTCGCAGCGGCAATATTTTTAGTAAATAAAAAACACATAACTTTTCCATCGAATCTTTCGATCATTTTGTTCTGACAGAAAAAGATTTAAACAGCATATGCTCGTCAATGAGTTGCTCAAGTTTAACGGAATACAAATATTCCTTGAGAAAAATTTCCCAAAAGACCCTCCAGCGATCGAATTTTATCATTTTATTAAATATTTCGAATATATATATAGATTTCATTGTTTTTATAATAGATGAAAATGTTCACCTGTGGCAAGACTTGGAACTTCGCAATAGCATCGGGATAAGAGACGAAGGCCAGACCCGTATCAGCACGAACGATCGACTTTATATCGTCAGTTCCCATTTCGTGAGCGAGGTTTCCCAATATTCCAAACATCGTGCATCCAGCCAAAATACTCGTGAGTGTATCAAGCGTCGTTACAATCACAACGTCCCTGTAATCACAAACGAAGGAATGCAACTTGACAAAAAATAAATAAATCATTTTCACTCGGTAGCTGAGTAACAAAAGTGTCATTGAATATACAACTCTGACAATTTTATGTTCGATAGCATTGGAATAAAATGGACAGAGCAATTTTTCGCATTAACAATTCGGAGACACTTTTTCAAAACCTGAAATATAATAAAATGCGAAAAAACGTTGAATTTTTCAAGTTTCTAGACGGTAATACCCGCTTAATATTCCAGCGATACTTTCTCAAAACCCAAAATTTTGAACAATGCAAAAAAAATCTAATTTTTCTAATTTCTAAACGGTAATACCCTCTTAATATTTTAGAGATACTATCTTGAAACCGTAAATTGCAAGACGATGCAAAAACAAATGCGATTTTTCAAGTTTCTAGATGGTGATACCCGCTTAATCATGACTAACTTGTTTACTGAATTAAACGAATGTGAATTGGAACTGAGCGAATAACGAGATACAGTTTCACTGAAAGATTTGTTCAGTTATGTCTTACGTATGAATATATCGTAACGTTGTAGCAACAAATAGTATTTCCATTTTTTAAATACATTTTGCCACATAAAATGTGCAAATATTGTTATTAGCCTTCGTATGTATAAATATATCAGAATAAGATTATCGTTGAATGGATTACCGATGGATGTTGTGCCTGAAGTTATTGTGAGACGAGTACGTGATGATTGCTCCGAAACAAACGGAGAGGGAGAAGAAGCATTGCGTAACGGCGGCATACCAAACTTTCGGATTCAACAATTTGCTCCAATCTGGTGTGATGAAAAAAAGAATGCCATTGACTGCACCCTCGAGTGTGACTGCCCGCCCAAAAAGGGAAATGAGCACGACGTAGGGGAAAATCGCTAAAAAGTACGAAGCTTTTCCAGTACTTTTGACTCCGCGCGAGAGAACCAAACAGACGCAGATCCAGCTGCCCAAAAGGCAAAGCGCCAATTTTCCATCGGGAACTCCAATCCCATCATTTATGTTCTCTTTCTCTTTCAGAACTACTTTCGAAAAATATAATTCGGCCGATGACCATTTCGCTTTGCTATTCATCGTTGTTGTATTTGAGGATATGATGCTACTTTGGTTTATGTGGGTATTGGAATCCAGACAATTCTCCTCCCAGGCTGGATCACATCGAGACCATGGCAGCTCCGCGCTGAATGAATCAATCAGGTAATAGAGATTCAGTGCCATTAAACTCGAATAATAAGTCGCTACTGCGATCGTTGAACACAGTTGACTCCAACCAACTCCTAGAAAAATAATTTTTATGCATAAATATCTCAATTTCATTGAAGACCGCTGTTCCCATACAAATTTTAATTTTACATCAAAAATAGCAAAAATAGAATTCTTGGAGTTCCCGGACGGTATTATCCCTAATAGTTCAGAGACACTTTGTCAAACCCCAAAATTATAAGAAAATGCGAAAAAAAAATGTCCTATCGTTCTGTGTCTTTTTTTCAGACTCATCGACGAACCTTTGAATCCTGGCAAAGCGGACCACACTTTGATTGACATTCTTCCCGAGAATTGTCCAACTATCATCTCCAAATAGTAGAAAGGCCTCCCGACCAGAATCAAGAGAATTATGTACGGTATCAAAAACGCTCCACCCCCGTTTTCGTACGCCGTGAAAGGGAACCTCCAAATGTTCCCAAAACCTACTGACATCGCAACGCACGACATCAAAAATTCTATATCGTTGCTCCAACCCGAGGTCCTCGGCCGAGTCGTCGATTCCTCGACATTCTCTTCGATCGTTTCTTTTCCCGAATCGATACTTGCCGAATAGTTTTCATTGTACTCGCCCTCGTATGCTTCGTTTTCGAAAGCACCGATCTCAAAGTTTTTCGACTCCCTCACAACCTTAACAAGTTTAATATTTTATTACCAACAAATAGGAATGAAACATTTGAGAATTTGATTTTTTCTTCCCAAGAAAAAATAGCTGGCAATCGATCGAGAAGTTGATGCATTCGTAACAATATTTATCATTTAAATCTCGAATTTATTAATGAGTTGAATTTGCACAAAGTGAAGAAAAATAAGTCGCGAGACGCTTCTGGAAATGGTAATAAATCATTTGGCATAAAAGCGTAGTTTACGGCACATAATAAACTTTGCGATTAGTCGAACGAACACCGACATGAAGAGAATGCAGTTCATTGTCACGATGGCAAGATAAAATGCTATCGATTTGAGGAAACGAGAAGATAAAAAAAAAAAAACCTTACAGATTCTAAAACGTTCTATTTTCTGTTGTTCTTTCAGCGAAATTGATTTTCGTTTTTTTTTTTATTTATTGATCAAACGATCGATTTGAGGGAACGAATGAAATTTGAAATTTTGAAATTGACTCACCATTTTAGCGGCTCTGGAATTATTCTAAAGCCTTGCAATTTTTCAACGTCAAGGATCAGCGAAACTGTCAAGATTCTCCAGTCGCAATACCAACATCCGTCTATGATCAACTCGCTATTGCCACTCCTGGCTATCAAGTCATTAAGTGCTCGAAGGAAATCTGCTGCTTCTGCGGTTGCAACGCGTTAACAATTATTTCCCCGTTCCCAGCTCCGAACGGCATCGAATCTGCTGAGTAATTTTTATGATTTTTATAATGACAACGTATAAAACGGAACATTGGAAAGGCCGCGTGCTCAGCCGGCTGCAGTACGCGGAGGTGCATGTTGCGCCATGGGAGATCGAGCCCGAATTGTCATCGTGGAGCAATCATAATCATAGGAGAAATAATAATAAGCATGAAAGAGAACAAATGAATATTCGATGTATTCGTTTGACACCGTTTATCAACGTACAAATGTCTCGGGAGCACATAATTCAGGGGATTCTCGTGATCTTCGACTAGATAAGAGCTGAATAAAGCTGTTGTCGAGACTGCCGGTTATTTTTATCGTTCTACAATGAAATCGTGAGTGATAAAATTTGCAGGGAACGTTTACGGGTTTTCCACTTTTTTTCTAATTCCTCATTTTCACGTTTACAACCGCAAAATTCCCCGAGGTATTTATTGTTTATTCCAGACACCGGAAATCGTTAAATTTATAATTTCCTTGAGTTTTTGAATGTGACGACCAATGGAGGAGGACGAAGTGGAAAATTTGGACGTGGATACAGTGTCGGAAAAAGCGCAAGGTTAGCTATGGTCCTAAATTTATATCCAGCAAGAAAATTCAATTTTTCCGATGTTGTTGCAACGAGCAGGAGAGACAAGTCGCTTGGAAAACCCCCACGAGCCTGTGCTCCTGAGTGCGGACGAATTGGACCAAGCCGAGGAACCCAAAAGTTTTATTTCCGACGAACCAAAACAATCTTCAACTTTAATAACCTCCTCAGAGTCAAAAAAAGTTTTTGAAACGTCAAATATATATCGTAAACCGATCAGCTATTCGGATGATCCAGAAGTTCAAAAAATTCTCGAATTTTTACGAAGCAAAGATCTCAGTGAGAATCTCATTGCGAGAATCTTGAAAAATGGACTTTGCGATGGTTTCGACAGACTGCTCCGAGCTCTGGGCATAACGAACAGAGAAATGAAGCAATTCGAATGGAAAAAAAGATTCGACTCGAATGATTTTTCGTACGAATCCCCAAAACCCGAAGTTGCCGATCTTGGGGAATCCGCTATGAATCCTGACAATTTCTATCTCAAAAAACATTTCGGTGATTCCCTTGTTCGGGCTATGAAAGACATCGTGAAATTGAAGCCTCGAGATCCCGTTGATTTTCTCGGCAACTGGTTAATTAATAGTGAACTCTGCGAAGAACGAAAAAACAAGTTTTACGAATTGGAGGCAGAGCTTAACCTCCTCAGAAAATCGTCCAAAGTTCCGGTAATTGTGTTCCTTTAACTGAAATTTTTAAAAAATTAAAAAAAACACAGATCGATGTATTTCTTTTTCTTCCAAGAAAAAATCGACTCCAATTTAGTTCACAAACTTGATACACCCTCGGGAGAAATAAAAACCGGAAAATTACGGAATAAAATCACCCAAACGACCTTGACTTTCGGTTTTTTAATTTACTGCCGACGTGGGTTTCCAAAAATTTCGAACTCCGAAGCCAATAAATTTTATTAATACGTTTTCTCTGCCCGTCTCCAGAGCCGATTACCAATATTTACGAAATCCACCGATCAGTACAAATTTTTCTTTGCAGTATTCACGTCATTTTATTCTCTTTACTATCGTTAATATTTTTTCTATTAAATCAAAATGTTCATCAGGAAATGGAAATGGAAACGAAAATTAAGGGCTACGATGAAACGGACAAATCGATCGAGAACGATTGGGATTATGGCGAATAGAGTGAACCGGAATGAGAATAACAATACGAAAAAGAAAAACAATCTTGTGGTACAAGGTACAATGATTCCTTGGCGTAGAGAACATTTCCAATAATAATAATAATAATAATAATAATCAAGCTTTCTATAATTAATTTTAGAATATCCCAAAACCAATATTTTCGGGCGTGAATCCCACAGCGGGCCAACTAATGACCCAGAAGTTTCGTCAGCTTCAAACGGCGTCGCTCGTGCATTCATTTACGAAAACTTGATAAAGCGAAGATAACCGTTTCCTTGACATTCAAAGCCGTCGGGACGGTCGATCGGAAAATGCGTTGAAATTCATGATCGGCTAAGCGCAATAAGCTTCGGATGGAAATGTTAAAAATCCATTTTTTTCACACCAAGTAAACACAACGATGATCCACGGCCGCCCGAACGAACATCGAGTTAAAATTTTCTCGCGACACGGACAAAAGCACGAGCTAAGGAACGGACATTTTCGTATTTTTGTATCGGCTCAACTTCTGACTCTATCGCCGTCGGGACTCCCGATCGAACTCTCGTCTTCGCGACGATTCTAGCATAACGATTGCTCGGAGTGTGGGGCAAATTCGATTTGACACGCTTGGGGATAACGTGTCTCTAATGAACTGAATTTTGAAATTGTCGTGGAATAACTAATCACCCCGTTGTGGGATTCCAAGGTTAACGCACTTTTTACGCGATAAATATAAAACAAAAAGACACACGCACTAATAAATCATGTTGCTACAATCACATGCTCTGATCGGTGAGAAAAATACTTTGGCCTATCGTGACGGCTACGTTCTATCGATTATGTCGACTGAATAATCACAGCGTGTCGTACTTACACTCCTAGGAATATTGTCATTTATGCATAATACTGAATTAACGTCGCTCTATCATTTTCGTCGAGCCTCGTTGCTCGATAAATCGTGAAAAAAAAATGTTTTTTAACATAAAATTGGTGAACGATTGATCCGTCAGATTTTGTGATTGAATGAAAAGTTTGAGAAACTTTTTGAAGAATACCTGCTGGCAGTTGTTGGCGAAATAGAATTCGTGAAAATACGTCGAGGCTCGAATCCACGATCCACGTGGAGTCCGCAACTATTTACAAGTTTGAGGCTGTGTGTTAAAAATAAATAAAAGGCAATAATAGCCGGAGGTAGTTGAGAAAAAGTTTTCGCGTGAGGATGTGCATTTTTTCACATCAATTTATCCTCGCGTCCTATCAGCACGTAAACCAGCTGCTTCATTCCCGAACTCGTGCGTTTGTCTCTTTTCTTCTTCATCGTCTCTTTGAATTGTCGCCAGGCCGCGTGTCTCGAAGGATTTCGCGGTCCCCAGCTCGGAAGTGGCTCGAACGCAGACTTGAACATCTGCAATCATTTGAATTTTTAATCGCCGCGAAAATCCAAGGGAAAAAAAGATTGACATTCTTTTACCTTGCTCAGACCCAAATCTCGCTTTTCCGATATCGAATACGCCATCCAAAAGGGAATCTGCAGAGTTCCGAACGCCAGAAGCAACCAACCGACCACTGTTCGGAAAAAAAAAACAAAAATCATTTTTTTTAGCGTGGAAAAGCCAAAGGTTGAGCTGACAGAAAACGAAGACACTTTTCACTACATTTTCAGGTCGCAGTATGCCTTCCTGAGCTGTCAGAATTTTTTTATGGCTCTTCAATACACGGGACCATAGATTTATGGGCTACAGTTCAAAAATGCGAGATTCGGCGCGAATTTTCCTCAAGAGAAAGTTATTTTGACTACGGATGCAATTTGTCCCGCTCACTCTCGACCTTTAAGCAGTGCATCAGTGAAGTTTGATGGGAAAAGTGGATTCCCATGAATATGTTTGTCCAATGACTGGCAACTTGACTCAATCAACTGAAGTTACGATTCACTTCCTTGGCAGGCTCGTTATCCCGGTTTAGTTGACAAAACAACGTGACCAAACTTTGTCGTTTACCGGCTAGAATTTCTATGGAAATTGACGTTACGATTAATACAAGACGTTGTTGTTTTTGGAAAAGTCTTCAAAATCGTTATACCTCGTAATCAGTGTCTCTTCAATTATATATTCAAGCTTCTACGACAGAAAAATTGAATTTTGAGACCAAAAATAAAATAAGTTTCATAAAATTTGATGAAATTATAAATTCAAACATTTTTGAAATAAATAATTTAATGACAGAATTAAAAATAGAAATATAATTTATAAATCTTAATTTTTATAAATTCAAAATTAATAATTTATAAATTTATAAAATTTTATGGAATTTATTTCAGATTTAATTTCATTTCCAATTTTAGAATTCAATTCAATTTTAGATTCGTAAATTAATGAGCAATCTTATAATTTCCGAATCGACACGTTAATTTATTCGTTTTTTGCGCTTACCGTAAGCACTTTGTGGATAACTGACTCCGGCGTAAGTTAATGGTGTGAGTGTAGCAATGGTGTATACGAGAATGGTAACAAGTAAGATGGGTGTGATAAGGCCCCAGCAAATTCGCCAATAAACGGTTGGTCTCCGTTTAAGCATGAATTCGACATCGTCGAGGAAATTCTCGAGTCCGTAGACCCAGAATATGCCAGAAATCTCCATAATGGCGAGAACGAAAACGATGAACGAGCCGGCATAAAAGTCGACTAGTCCAAGAATGAATTGACCGCCCTGTGGATTTAAAAAATAAGATCGAACTAATTTTTCCAATTAAAATAATGAATTCGACGAGTTTCTCGAAAATTTATATTTTTTTGGGCTTTGGAAAATCAAAACAACTTACCGGAGTACAGTAGACGGTTCCAACGACAAAACCGAATGATGTGACCGCCAGAACAACGTGCCAATGTTTCCAGGCTGGAAACTGATCGCTAATTATAGTGATTATTCCACCTGCCAGAGCAATCGCACTCCCAATCCCGAGAACGTATAACATCAGGAAAAAAAGCACCGAGAAGAGCTGCAAAAATAATCATCACCATTAGAATCACATAAACGAGTACGCAGGGAAAATAATATCAAAAATTGACTATGGCCTTAGTTCCGTAGTCCCATGTCACTCTCTAAAGGATTTTCGCCAATTCATATCATTTTTTTTCAGCACAAAATTTTTTTGCCAAATTGTCAAATTTTTAGCTGAATTGCAGATTCAAAATTCATATGTTTTTTCTGAAATCATTCGGAGAAACGATATGGTCCCAGGAAATTACGATGACATAGTAATTGTCGATGAAACTTTCGCTCCGTCTGTATGGGATTGTTTCTTGTTTTTTTTTTCTTTTTTTTTCAACAACTCGAGATTTTAGAGATAAAAAAATGGGCGGAAAAATGATAACGAATGATTTATTAGATTTTTAACCCTCCGTAAACACACATGGGTCTAAGGTGTCCTACCGGTTTTTACTAAGCTTGGACTCGTTCAAAGAATGTGAAAAAGTTCAGGAGATTAGTTATGTGTCTATAGGAAAAGAGCCTGACTAGGTGATGGATGAAAATCGTTTTTAATTATTTTTATTTAACGAGAAATTAACTCGATGGGCTGAATGGGCAGGACAGCCCAGTTCCATACGTGTCTACGGAGGGTTAAATATTTACTTGTGGTAAAACTGTGAATTTGGCGATAGCATCGGGATAAGAGATGAAGGCGAGACCCGTTCCACTACGAACGACGGTGCTGATATCGTCGGTGCCCATTTCGTGCGCCAAATTGCCGAGGATGCCAAAAATCGTGAAACCTGACATTAAACTAGTGAAAGTATCGAGAGTCGTGACGACCATTGCGTCCCTGAAAAACGACAAGAAAAACGTCTCTTTTCACATTTACATAAATGAAGAAAAAAAAATGCAGGCAGATAAATGAATTCTTATGGGACTAAAAATTCACCTGTAGATATTGTGTTCAAAGTCATTGTACGAGGAGTACATCACCACTCCACCGAAGCAGACAGAGAGGGAGAAAAAACATTGCGTCACAGCGGCGTACCAGACGCCAGGCTCGAACAGCTTTTGCCAATTTGGTTTTATGAAAAATATTATACCGTTGACCGCACCTTCGAGAGTCACCGCTCGGATTAGCAGCGCCATCATTATGACGTAGGGAAAAAGAGCCAGGAAGTAAGCCGCTTTTCCAGAGCTTTTAACACCTCGAGCGAGTACTCCAAATATGCACGCCCACGCGCACAATAAACAGATAGTCAATCGCCAATCAGGCCATCCGACACCGTCATCGATGTTCGATTTTTCATTCAGTACCGATTTCCTATTTTTTTTTTTTAATCATGGAAAATACATTTTTTTTTAATTTAAAAAACTGTACTAGTGATTTACAGATTGACGTCATTTGGTTGTTTAGAATGTCGACGTTATTGGGTCAGATTGACGTCATTTCGTAATTTAAAATGTCGACGTTATTGGGTCAGATTGACCCAGTGTGTACTCCAAGGTTTAGGAGATCAACAAATATTGCATATGGACCAGAATACAATGATTTTCAAAATTCCTTGTGTCAAATTGACCCGGTGCGTACTCGTAGGATGAAAAAACATTGGGTCAGATTGACCCAGTGTGTACTCGAAAGGTTATAAAAATTCTCTTCAAGTAGACACCGGGTCAATTTGACCCACTGCGTTTGTCAGCTCGTTGTATCCTGGTGAATTAACATTTCTTGTATTTTTTTCTACCTACGACGTTTTTAATAGTTAAGATCCATATTTTATGGAGCAACATTTTTTTTTCTCGAAGGAAACACAAATTTCATCGAAAAAAATACGTCGCCATTGAGCGACAAAGAATCGGTCACCCGAAAATGTTTGGGGTCAAAATGACTCGAAGGAATCGATTCTGTCAACTGTGTCTAGAAAGTTATGCACGGAGGAACAATGAAGCATCGAATGGAAATTAACTCACGTGAAATAAAGTTCAGCGGAACTTTTTCTGTGGTGGGTTTCGTTGCTCGAAGACGTGACGTTATTATTGGCGTCGGATTTACCGGAATTGAAGCACGTATCGCCCCACTCGGTTAGGCAGGTTGACCAGGGGAGCTCGGATTTAAAGCTATTGATCAGATAGAAGAGCGTGACCGACATGAGCGAACAATAATACGTCGCGACCGATATCATGGAGAACATTTGGGCCCAACCGACCCCCCGAAAACCTGGATTCATCGCCCACATCTTAACTGATGATTTACTTGTAAATTGGCCCATTATCATCTCGAGATAATAGAAGGGCTTTCCAACGAGGAATAAGACGATTATGTACGGGATGAGAAACGCACCGCCACCGTTCTCGTAAGCCGTGAACGGAAAACGCCACACGTTTCCCAGGCCGATCGACATCGCGATACAGGACATTAGAAATTCTATTCCATTGCCCCATGTTGGCCGATCCTCTTCGGTCGCCTCCGCCAATGTCTAAGGAAACGAGAAATCATTTTACGTTTACTACCCTTCGACACTAAGAAAAATAAATAGAAATATTTTATGAATAAAATTTTTTCTTTTCGCTAAGGGAACAAACTTACCATCGGCTCGGGAGAAACAACCGTTTCAACCTTTCGATCTTCTTCTCCTCCATAAGCAAAGGTGTAAGACTTCCTTCCATCTTTACTGATACTCAGATCGATCCCCGTCAGTCCATCGTCGCCGACGAAGCCCAGATTTGGCTTTCCGTCCTGGAGGCATACCAAACAAATTATTAAGAGGGAACCACAAGCAGAGACACTTTTGTTTGGTCGGAAAAAAATGGAGGCCTAAAAAGTACGAAAAACATGCTGATTGCTTTTTTTTCATCAATCAATTTACGAAATCAGTTGAAATTCATTGTGAATAATTTTTATTTTATTTTTTTTCACATCATTTCAATTTTTATTTATTTATTGCGCGTTTCCGATCGTGAAATCATTTCAAATGGTTATGCATTCGGAAGATGAGCACGTCGGTGCAAAGAAAACTATACACACGAGATTTCGTGTTCAAATTTTGGCGGACCTATAATTTTGTGGTGTATATCTGCTGGGAAAAGGGAGAGATCCATTTCGTCCATGGAGCAGAATTCAGATCTGCGCTACTTTTCGATGGGCTAAAAATCTCCAGGGTCCAATCAGGACCGAGGGTAATCGCCACGCACTGCACGGTAGTCACAAAAAAAATAATATCCCGGCGAATAGGATCATTATCGACAGCTGCTCTGCCGCGAAAAGAATAAAAGAACCTCAAACATTTGTATGCGCACTCAAAGTTCCTAATATTTTCTCCATCGAGTTTTACTCCATTTTTTGTTTCATTTTCGAGTTTTCAAGAGTTTCGCAATTTTGTGCACCGCATCCAGTGTCCACATTTTTTTTCCATCGATTCGTTGAAAGTTAAATTTATCTTTTAATTATTTAATCGAACGTTTTTATCGGATTTAATTAATTCTGCCGATTTTCATATTTTTTTCGTTTTCTTTTTCTCTCTTTTTTTTTCAGAAAAAATAGTAATGAGCTGCACGAAATAATAAACGATTTTGAAAGATGTTGATGTGCTACGGAAACTCGTCGTCTAGAAGATCGAACTTAAAAACAGCTGACTCGGGAATTCTTTTCGTATTTGGCTTATCTGATAGCGAACAATGATATTTGTCATTGACACATGCACAATGCAGCTCTTGGGACACGCAACCAGACAATTTTTGCATATCATACACGTGAATTACGTGCTTCCATCAATACATGAAGACATGCACGATCATGGATTACATAGGGATTACATGATGGAATCCACGAATATTTTTCCTTGGGTCAAGATTCTTTTTTCATAATTTTGAGCCGAATTGAAAAAAAAAACAATTTTTGATGTTTTTTTTTTTCTTTCAACGAAAATCGGCTTAAGTAATAAACCGGAAGTTAACTAATAAATTGACTCCAATTTATTCCTCCTCCTTTTTTGAGATAATTTACATTTTCTTATGTCAACGTTCCCAGGAAAACAAGACCGATTATTCGCTCCGCATTTGAGCACGTTCGAGCCTTGAACAATTCTCAAAGATCGTGTCACAGTCGAACTCACAGACAAGCAAACAAATATTATCCGAGTACGCGACAGGAATTGAGAATAATTACGTTGCATCATCGAGTCATCATTTTCTTCGGAAATTCATTTTCATTCATATTTGAAAACATAAAATGAAAACGCTATCGTAAAATCCATATTTTGTTACGAGTCCTTTCACCTTCTGCCGAGACTCCACCGCGTCGAGCACTTCATTACTTCCTGGCACTTTACCGATCCGTGAAATACGATAATGACCATTTTTCATACTGCCTCACCAACTCCTGACACTATCGGATAGTTTTCAATTAATGAACCAATTTTGAGTGAAGAACGAACGTGAGGAAATATTATCTTGCCACTGGAAACGGAATACTAAACAAAGAATCCACGCGATCGTAACCACCTTGTCACGTCTATTTCCAAAAGTGAATTTTTATCCATTTTTCATAAACTGATCAGACAGGATCAACTTACTCGTAATTATCGAGTTGTTCAATTTTCCATGATAATCTGAATCGATCTCTCAACGGCTCGCGAGAATTGCCTCTTTTTTATTCAAACTTATTCAAATTTTGAAATTCACCGGCGGCAGGCAAAAATAAATAAAATCTTTTTCCAAAATTTACCATTTTTATTGATTTTTTATAAACTGATTGGACAGAAAATTCCCAACTCACATGAAATTATCGAATTTCTTAATTTTTTTGAATGACTTAATTCGATTCATCAAGCACTCGTGAGAATTGTTTTTGTCTTCATTCAAAGTTATTTAAATTTCGAAATTTACGAGCTACCAGAAAAAATAAACAAAATGTATTTCCAAACATCAATTTTTACCCATTTTTTTTAGACGCAATCATCGACTTTTTCTATTTGTTTGAATAGTTCAATTCGTTCCATCAAGCACTCGTGTGGATTGTTTTTTGTTTTATTCCAATTAATCTAAATTTGAAAATTCACGATTTGCAGCAAAAAATTAATAAAAACTACGACTAGGCCTCTTTTTTCGAGACAAGTCGGTAATTTGTCCGTGTCAATGTTTACCCCCTGTCCGAAAAATCGTAACGGAATCGTTCGAATCATCATTAGCCTAATTTTCATACGCTAAAAAAAGTAGCAAGCATTCAAATTCAATTTCCTTCCTCGCGTGGATTAATAACTAAATGTCATCCCTCAAGTTCTCGAGAAAATAAATGGAAGAAAATGATTTACCATTCATCGTATAAAACTAGGTCGAAGTCGTTAGATGTTTGACGCACCTCATTGATGACCATCCTGATTGATGGGGTGAATTAATTCCTGTCACTTTTTTTCCCCACCGACAGGAATAAGAATCGTATTCCTTTTAGAGGAGAGTTTGAGGATGAGCGAAAAAAATGGCACCTATATTCATTCCGATCCTCGATCTGGCGAATGAGATTTGGCAAATGTAAACAAAATATGAACCGAAAAGAAATATTCGACCAGATGCTGTCTACCTGAACTGCGAGCACCGACTGACACCGATCACTCGTTGAATCGGTGTTGCGGTTACAGTTCGCCTTCAAAAAAGGAGAAAAAACAAAGCGAGGTAGGGATGGGGAATGAAGAGTTGTGTGCAGAGTCGAGAGAGACCCCCTGGATCACCACCACCTTGTGCGAGCCTCATTCAACCTTTGAAGATACCGAGGATTACCTTACAACCAGAAATATTTAATGCGAATCAACACACGATGATTACCATAATTGGCGAGCTTTTATGTTCGCACGATTGAGAAATAAAGAAAGTGTTTTCGTTTTTTTGTCCACAATTCATACGCACACAAAAATTGGGTTTTCGTAAATCTCTCGTTTCTCCTCGAAAATAACTGCGATCGAATCTCCATCGTGATGCAACAGAAAATGCATTTTTTAAATTCTTTCTTCGAAAAAAACTCGAATCCTTGCCACTGGAAATTAAATATTGTTGAAAAATTTCGATATTTTGATGAACCTAATTAACCAAATATTTTTTAATTATTTCAAACTAGATTTGGCAGTATCTACGTTTTTAACGGAATTACCAGCAAAATTCACGATCGGAATGACGAAAATTTGCTTCCGAAGGGACTTTCCAGAATATTTCTCGCTGCAATGACAACATTTTCAGAATTATTTTCAAAAAAATTGAATCGAACGTGTCCAAAGAAATATCGATCGTTTCCAATAAAATTAATTTTCAAAGTGCTGATTTTTAACTTGAACTGAATTTTTAGATCGTAAAGCACAGTCGTGTCGATTATTTTTTTCCCAGCAAAATCGAACAATTTAAAAAAAAAAACTACAATTTTTTGGATCCACGTGTTTTTCCAGTGTTCCTGAATTATTTTTCCAAGCACTGCATGGATATTTGTTATGTAACAATTTCGATAGGTTGATGGTAATGTTTATAATAATATTCACGCATCGACGAGGACAGAATATGTTCTTCATGCTCTCTCGCTCAACTGTGTCATTGACAACGTAATAACGTACACACACAATTTTTTTCTTTCACGTGGAGATGAGTAATGCGTCGGATCGAATTCTGCTAAAAAAAAAAGCATGAAAAGTCGAGAAAAAATAGCTCGTCTTTTTGGGAGAACCATCGAACTTGACTCAATTCCAAATGGGAGTACAAATCATTTTTCGAGATTTCTCTCGTTCAGCCATCCGGAGAATCGTCTCGGTATTTTTTGCTAATTAATTGGGTAATTACACGATCCTGCTGATGATTTTCATCCAAATTCGAAAATAAGTGCCGATCGAGCAACAATAACAAACTGGAGAAAGTACACAATGAAGCTGAATCATTTACTCTCGCCGTTTACGACTCTTAACTCGTTTACAAACCGTTATCTATCTGAAAACTTTCGGATTGTCATTGCAGACTATCATTTCCGAGATACTAAGACAATAAAAATCATTCCTCAAGCCTGTACCATTAATATTTCATCAGCGACGTCATTATCGAGACAATAAATATTTCTCAATCGATCGAAAAATAAAAATTTCATAAAATAACGTAAAAATCGATCAGCTGTGACTAAAAACACAAGTGTTTTTTTTTCGATTTCCAGAAACGGTTTCGCTCATTACACAAAAGCTCGTCGCGTTTTTTTTTTCTGCAACTGCGATTTATGGTGGACGTTTTCAGAAAACAAAGGTAAATGACGTAAAATTCTTCTTTTTTGTCGGGAATTTTTCGTGCGTGCTCTTTCCTGATGCACGTAGAACGTTCGGACTCACGAATGACTTGTCGAGAAGTAAATTCATAGTTTCGTGTGAATATGCCAGCAAAATGCGACTTTCGATCATTAGTCACGTCGTCCTGGCATAACAGACAAATTTTAATCATAACTCGAGGGAACGTAGAAATGTCTATAACATTGATGCATTTTTTTTTTTTTTGCATTTGCGATCTAGAGGATGAAGCTAAAGGAGGTAGAGGTTCGAGGGAACGCAGTCATTTGTCGGCGAGTTTTTTTATTTCGTTCTCCGCCTTTCACTAGGTCAACGTCGTTGGATTGTTAATTGTAATTTGGAGCAGGCTGCAATGTTAATATTTGAAAAAATTGGATTTCGGATTGACCCAAATTTGTGAATGATACACGCGGAAAATCAATGAAACGTTTAAATTTTTGGAGATTTTGTTGAGACATTTTGAACGAGAAAAATTGACGATGATCGAGGAATAAATCGATGAAAAAAATACACACACGTGTTTCTTGACGTTGATGAATGGGACGATACGCAATTTGCGTAAATGCATGAGAAAATTTCTACAAAGACTTGAAAAATATTAATTCAACGTGTTTTGATATTTCGGAGAAAGGAGAAAAATAAATATTTCAAAAAATTCGTACATTGAGGCGGGGCACGTAAGAAAACGTCGTGCCGGGAGCGACACGAGGAACTGGCGAAAGAACGCCAAGATTTTTGCTCAATTATTGCCAAAAAAAATGACCTCGGAATCCCCAAACAGGTGTCAGAAGTTCGCGGTGTTATTTCCATGTTTTTTTCGTGTTTAATTGAGCGAAGGACACGACAATTACACAGTGCATGTTTACAAACCGTTACCGCACTCTGGTATGGGGAGAACGCGATCGGCGACGATTCCCATAACCAGAATGAGTAGCAACGCTCGTCTAATGCCATTTCCATGGGGGAATTTCCGATTTTTATGGGAGGATGAAATAAAAAATAATTTCTCTCTCATCGGACGATCGTTTTTCAAATTCCCCGAGTATTATTCTTTCTACTTTTATGTACATTTTTATTTCACTTGTTCTCTATCTGCCCCATCAAGGTCGTCGATGACGTAAATTCGAAACGAGCAAAAGTAGGCATAATTTCATCTCATGGACATAAATTCATTACGCCGTCGCTTTTTTAACTTTGAACAAATATTTGTTGGTTTTTTTCGAGTCATTTGTTTTGGCAGGTGTTTTAATTTTATGCCAGGATACGGCCAGGACTGACAGCTCTTGGAGTTGCTCACGTCCGGCTAATGAGAAATCGCTCAGGTCGATCCCCGAGTCTTTCATTTATTCGCATGATTTTTTGTGTGTGTGTGTGTATGTTTTTTTTTTCTGGCTCCTTGTTTCACATCCGTTTCCTTCATTGTTTTGTTTTTTGTCTCCCTTGAATCGACGCCGTTGCCACGATCTTTTCAGCCTCAACATCTGATTAAATTTTACGACTTTACGATTCATCTTCCTCCGCGATCCCAGGACCTTTGTTTTTTTTTTTTGTCAACAACAATGCGAACGAGTGTCATCGGGAACTCAATTTTTTTGACACGTCCCATTCAGACGACGGATATATCATTTCTCGAGGATAACATCGTTCGGGCTTCTGATTTATCGAGCATGCTTAACATTGTTTTACAAGTGATACATGCGGAAATGTCTATTTTCCATTTTTACTGAAATATTTCGACCGGGAATGGCTCATAATTATTCATTGTTTTTCG
Organism: Campopleginae sp. 14b; assembly: GCA_030522525.1. NCBI lineage: Eukaryota > Metazoa > Arthropoda > Insecta > Hymenoptera > Ichneumonidae > Campopleginae sp. 14b. The sequence goes on from JAPYYS010000911.1 coordinate 32,817, forward strand.
AAGATTTTATTTATTTTCGTTTCACGACCATAAAGTCATGGGATTATTAAATAAGTTTGGCGAGCCACTTGAATAATTATTAAAAAATAATTCAAAAGTTAATCGATAGAGAGAAATTCTTGTTCGCCATTGGAAAAATCAAATTCATGTTTTTTTTTTGTATTTTTAAGAACAGAAATTCTCTTCCACGTGTTCATGTGTCTTTTCTGTCAAAAAACACACGAAATTTCAATTTATTACTGAAAAATTGAGACCGCGAATTTCTCGATGATTTATTGTTTATCGAAAATTTTATTTATTTTCGCTTCACAACCATAATGTCATGGGATTATGAAATAACTTTGACGAGCCACTTGATTTACTGTGTCATTTAAAATTACATTTTCACTGAAATATTTGGAACGAGGTTTGCTCAATTATTCGATGTTTTTCGAAAATTTTATTTATTTTCGTTTATTTTCGTTTTTTATCGCGGGATTATTGAATAACTTTGGCGCGCCGTTTCAATAATTCGTTAACCAGTAATTAATAAGTAGATTGATTGAAAAAAAAAAAATGATGGCGATCGTAAGTTGGATTTTCGAATTTTCAAAATTTTTGTGAACGAAAATTGTCATTTACGTGTTCATTTATTTTTATTTAATTAACGGTAATTTATTGTTTATAAATCGTGAGAAGACAAGA
>JAPYYS010000912.1:518-54148 GCA_030522525.1 Campopleginae sp. 14b
ACCTTCACCTGTTTCCTTGCGTCTCTTCGCCTCGGGTAAACGTCCCACATTCTTTATTAAGAAGAGAGGGGAAACGATGAGGCGTAAAAAATCGAAGCGACCTTGACCGACTCCATTGGCGGGTCCAATGCTTCATCATCACTTCCGTAAACTCTCGTCGACTTACGACTTACGTATTCCTTATGCATGAAAATTGAGTAAATTCCTCGAGTCAACGACCGTGAGGAATCGATCGATAAATCATGCAATTTATTTCTCACGAGCACCGTAAAAAAACAAACAAACAAAAAAACACAAAAAAAACTTTATTCGCCATTTCGTTCTGACTCCTTTCATAATTTTCATTTTTTTATTTATTTTTATTTATTATTATTCATTTATTATCATTTTCATTTTTATTTTTCAAAATTATTATTTATTTTTTATTTCATTATTTTAATTTTTTTTTTAATTATTATTTATTTTGTATTTTATTATTTTTATTCCCTCACACGATTAATTCGCCCAGGTCTCCTCCTGTTTTCGACAGCTATTCCTGTTCAATGACGAATCATTCTTTTTCCTTTATCGCCATTTGCCTCTATGTGGGCGTGTATCTCTCAAAGTTACGTAGATTTTACAGTTACTCGTCGTATTACAGTTACACATGAGGCAAAATACAAGCAAAACGCCATTACCAGCGTGCCTTTGCCTTGCCACCATAACCAGAACTCTTGTCAATTAGTTCGCGCCAAAGGATCCGAAGAATTCTCAAACTTTTTTTTCCCTCGTGTCATAAAATTTACCATAGACGTTTATTTTTTTTTTTGTCATTCCATTCCTTCGTCCTCGATCCTTGACGATCGTCAAAATCTCCTGAACTACCAACGTATGTTCATCGGTAACAAACACATTTGGTGGATTTTTAATTTTCATAATTTTTTTCTTTCTCTCTTTTTTTATAAATAAAAAAAAAATTCATTTTTTTTTTGCTACTTTGATCCTTGACGATCGTACAAATTCCATGAACTACGCACATTTTAGGTGAGTTTTCAATTTTTATAATTTTTTATACATTTTCTGAATTTCTTTTTTTTTTTATATAAAAAAAAAATTCCAAACTCGGTCCCCACCTCCAGGATCGAACGTCCTGTTTTTTGATAATTTCGAAAATCCTGTACGAACACAAAGTTCGTTGCAAACGTAATAATAATTGCGAAATGATGAAAAAAAGTTTGGGAAATTATTGGGATGCTTTATTGTTTAATCGACAACGTATTGGACATGAGATTTTCAACAGACAAGCGTTATCGTGGTCGTCGCGTTGGTGAAGGATTTCGAGAGGTGAAAAATGTTGAAAATATTTTTTTCTAAACCGTGGCGTTGGCGTCATAATCGAATTTGTGGTAAATCGTGACATCCTTGAAAAAGACATTCGGGCCAATAAAGTTGGAGTACTCGATGGGTCTGTCGAGAGGGAAACCAAATGGTTTTTTGTTGAAGTGATAACTGCCCCAGATTCGCGATGTGTAATGAACGGGTTCGCCCTCGACGGGGCTCGCGTAGACAAACAATTGGTAAGGACCTCCGGCTCTTCGTCCTTTGGGAAGGAGCAAACGCCTTGGAAAACCATAAATACGTTCCTCGTACTCGAAGTTCTCGCCACTTGCCAGGGAGCTCTCGATCTTTTTGTAAAAAGTGTCGCTGGGCACGTCGTCAGGAATGACGAAGAAAAAGTCGTTGCTGTTTCGTTCGATTTTGTTGTCTCCGGCGGTAACTGCGAAATAAATTTATCGATTTTTTTCTTTAATTACAAAATCTCAGAATTTTGAGACGATAAAATTGGCAAAGGGACTCACGGTCGACGATCCAACTGTCGAGCTCGTAGAAATATTTGTAAGACTTGCTGAAATCGAGAAGATTCCAGGCCCCATCGTATTTCGGTCCGAGGAACAATGTCAACGCTACTTTGGTCGCTTTGTCGGAATTGATGCCAATGTGGACGGTGAATGGCTTGTGATTCAATCGCTCTTGTCGCACCTTCACCATAAACGTGTCAGCTTCCTTCTGATTCGCTACCAAAAGCCCGTTACTTATGTTCGTGTCATAATCGTCAAAGTATGTCAATAATTTGTCCACAGCAACCGACTCGATCTTTATACCAGGATAAATTATTTCCTCCTTTGTGTACGGCTCGAAGTGCGATTTGTACCTTTACCAATTATCAAACAATCAAACAATCATTAATCGATTTATATAAATAATAAATTCATATAATTAATGAATTTATATAAATAATAATTTGTTGAATAAATTAAAATGGAGTAAAAAAAAGAGGTTTTTTTGTTTGTTTTCTGACAAAATAGATAAAGAAGAGGTGCACCAACCTGAAGTAGTACTGGACGATTCTTTTGTACAGCCGATAGGAAGCTGGATCCCTCAGGCAGGAGGCGAAGGATTCAAGAGCGCTGGGGATTATTTGATAAGGAGTTTTAGGCTCGAGATTGAAGCCAAGGATTTTGCGTCCCAAGGCGTCGATGCTTCCGTAGAAATCTTTGTTGCAAGAGTCTTCGTTACCCTCGATCAAATTGCCAAGAATATTGAGACCCTCCGGAGTATAGATTTTCACTTGTTTGCCATCGACGCCCATCACGTATCCGAGATCTATCGCCGCCGAGATTCTCGCCTCGTATTCCTGGACGGCCTGAAAAATGATTTACGTCGTGAAATTTTTTTCCTCAATTTTAATTTTTAATTTTTTTTTATTTTTCATCCTGATCATTCATCATTGATGAATAATTACTCTCGAGTATATGTATTTGTAGTGGGGAATCTTGCTCCAGTGGGGTCTCTGGGGGAACGGCAATCCATTGTGATAAGTCATGGTAGGATAATAGCCAGGATAGAATTCACTGTTCCAGTCAAAGTCTTCGATGCGTTCGAGGCCGTTGGCGATTCGCTCGAGATTATAACGAGCTAGAATCTGTTTGTGACAATAAAGATATTCCTCGCCTCGAATATTTTTGTCAAAATCAAAATCGCTGCTCTTTAACCAAAAAGGCAAGTCCTGTCTGACGTAAAAGTAAAAAGTGTTGAGTCCGATGTCCTCTATGAAGTACTTGAGTTTCATTTCCGTGTCGTAGTCGCGCCCGATGTACCAACCGGAATAATTTGCATGGATTATCATTTCGGAAGGCTCAGCATTTTCTAGTGAAAAAAAAAAAATTACAAAATTTTGTTCGAAAATTAAAAATTGAATATTTTTTTTTTTTTTCATTTTTCAAAATTAAAATTTCTAAACTGAAATTAAATTGAACATTTTTAAATAAAAATTTAATTCGAATATTTGAATAAAAAATTGAATAAAACTTTTTTTTTTATCGAGCGTTCTCATCAATTTTCTAGACGCTGAAAAAAAGTGATAAAAATGGAATAAAATTAAATAATTACTGGCGCTCATCTCGCGGTACAGATGGGCGTTCTTGGCTTTTTCGAGGACCTCGGAATTGTAGAATGCGTAAGGGTAGATCTCGTAAGGGGGTGGCAGACGAATATAAAGGGTGTCAGGGCGACGTAGAACTGCTTGATAAAGGGCGCACAAGTACGTTCCCTCGTTGACGTTAATTCGTGCCCACAACGCGGTATTGAAAAACGTGTCAAAATCTTTGGCATAATAAAAGATGCGGAACAGAGCGTTCGCTTCCTTCAAAAGCTGCGGATAATATACGGAGAACATTTCACCCCTTGGCAACATTCCGTGCTGATACATCTTCCAAAAGTCTTTGACGGCATCCTTGAAAAAAAAAACAAACAAACACAAATTTTGAAAAATCCAAACAAAAAAATCTTCATTTTTTAATGAAATTATTAATAAATTTTAAATATAACTATCACTCCCCGGGTCAATTTGACCCATGCTTAAAAAAACACCGGGTCAATTTGACCCATACTCTAATATTTGATTGATTCCGATTTTTTGTTTATTTATTAGACACCGGGTCAATCTGACCCATACTCTAATACTTGCTTCATTGATTTCTTTTTTCATTTATTATCGAGAAATCTGTTGAATCAAATAATTATTGTCGATGAATTTTCATTTTTTTAATAACATTTTTATGTTTAATTTTTTTTACCTTGTTCGTGTACAAGTCTATTTTTTCCTCGATGTTCCATGCCTGGCCCTGCTTGTACAACTCTGGATTAACGATGTCGGGTTGAGGCACGTGATAGATAAGATTGAAAATTTTTTTTTGTTTGACGAGAAAGTCCTTGTCGGTGGTTTTCTTATCGTAGTATGTTGATGCAGTGGCTGTGGCGATGATCAGTCCCAAAAGGACGAAGACCGTGTGTTTCGACATTTTTAGAGCGACCCGAGTCAAGGGCTCGGTGGGCACAAAAAATATTAAAGGTAAAACAGAAGCGAAAAAGCGAGAAGCTGCGTGCACACTATCCGCGTTTGCGAAGACGAGTGTGACGAGCACATGGTACCCACTTGACTTTTATAGTGTCTATGTAGCTAATTGTAATCTCCTCTTTGCTCGGGTCACAAATGATGACCCTGAACCCCCTTAGGATTTTTTTTGCCATTAAATTTATTTGTTTTTATTATTAGTGATTTTTCTACAGCTGCAAAAAAAGGCAAACAAGTCAAACGCGTAGGAATCAGCGATGTTTATGGATCGCACGATTAGGGGAGATTAGTTTTCTCTTGGACACTCGCCTTTTTTTTCGGGGTGAACAACCGAGAGTTTAAAATAATTGGGGTCGAGCTAAAATCGTATAAATAACGTCGAAGCTCTTTTTACAAATAATAATAATAATAATCCAATCCTTTTATTTTTTTTCTTTCGTCTCATTCATTTTTTTTTTAATGAGCTGCTCACGACAGCTGGTCACGTGATCTCCCCTAGCTCTCCGAAGCGATTCTCCGACTCCCTCGGAACCGATAAATCTAATGTATTTTTTATTGAAGTTCATTGACTTTCTGCATCGTTTGAAATTTTTTTTTCTTCACATTTTCGCACTCCAGTCCCTCGAGCCTGTAGTCGAAAACAAAAAAATTGACTTTTTCATTTCTCTGTTGCGAATGCATTCAATGCAATCGAATCAACAAAATTATTCTCGATGCTTATGTAGAGAAATAATAGAAATTAATGGACGGTGACTTAGGCAAAAGATTCGTTTTCAATTAATCCAAATTTTGGCAACGATTTATTGAAAAATTAATAAAATAATCATAACAAAATAAATAAAAACAAATTAAAATTTCGAAAAAATCAAAACTGCACAAAAATATACAGAATTCTACCGAGTGCAACAAAGTCTAATCCCAATGCCCAATTATCAGATACGAAATAACTCGAAAACAAAAAAATTCCCCGAAGAAAAAAAAATTACAATAAATATTTAAATAAAATATTTATAATAATTATTATTATAATAAAAATGAATATTTTTTTGATAAAGAAATAGGTTGGACAATTTTTTTCTAAATTATTATTCAACCCTGACGAATTCACAATAAGCAGCAATTTTTTGTTTCCAATAATAGTTGCAGAATCAAAATTCCCATAAATATACGAAATCATTAATTGGAATAATTTTTCATCAATTATTCGATGCCTTGGCGTCATATTGTATCCTCATTAAAAATAACTACTCGATATTAATCCTATTTAAAAAAATTTTTGTTAATGACTGGAAAACCGAAATTTTTTTTGTTAATGAATAAAAAATATTGCTCATTAAATCTTCACGAGGATTAATCACGAGTTACTAATTAAAACTGAAAGAAAAAATCGCACAAAATGTTAAACATCGTTTTCTCTTTTATCAACGCGACTTCTGACACAGCTGATACGTTCCAAGAGTGGAAAAGTGTTGAACGTGTGTCTTTCTTACTCTCAGAGTCCAGTCGATAACCATTAAATCGACTGTCAGGGTAAACCAGTGGAAAAAATCAAAGAAATGCTTATTGCTTATTAGTGCGAGCGCGATAAGATGACGAGACGCTCCGTCTGGTCCGAATCAGGTCCCTTCGTTATTTTCTCCTTTAGCACTATATCGATTGTCAGATATCTGCGGAAATTGTATAATATCGAAGGCAGTAGATTTCCGATGATTTCATCCGTCGATCGTGATTTTTCTTGGGCTCGCAAAGATAAAAAATTAATATAAAAAAAAAATAAAATAAAAATAAAACTTTTTTTTTCACCAATAAAAGTTCCCCATCGAATTATTATCCTCCACGTCCCGAATCGAATAATCCCCAGGCACTTTGAGGCATTCTCAGCTCCCACACAGTATTTCGAAATTCTTTCAGATAGAAAAATAAATTTCTAGACGTTAACGTATAAAATTTTTTTTATTGCACAAAAATAAGTAAACAAAATTGGAAAGGACATTCCAAAGGTTGGAAAATAAATGTTTCGTATAAAAAAAATGTTCCATTACATAAAAATTGGTAAAAAAATTAGAAAGGACATTCAAAAGGTTGGAAAATGAATATTTCGTTGGATAGTCATGCATGTGTATTTGTTTATTGATAGATTGGTGTAACATCGTGATTGAAATGATCAAGCACAGATGAAAGTCATAATTTTGATTAAACAGTGAGATTGAGTTCCTCGGCATGTTTGTGGTAGATGACGACGTCCTTGTAGAACATGTTGGGAACGTTGAAGATATGAGACTTGATGGGTCTGTCCAAAGGATAGCCAAGAGAGTGGCCATCAACGACAGTGGAGCCCCAGACCGGAGTCTCAATGGTGTGCATCGCGTTCTCGTCGATTTGGCTGATAAAGACGAACAGCTTGAATGGCATACCTTCCTTCTTTCCCTTGGGAAGGACCAGACGATCGGGGAATCCGTACAACTGTTGGGCATACGAAAACTGTTCACCAGTCTCGACAGCCTTCTCGATTTTCTTGAAGAACGACGGTCCGGTTACCTCGTCAGGGTAAGCGTACTGGGAAGCGTGGCTGCTGCGCTCGATCTTGTTGACGCCGGTCTTGACTAAAAAATAAATAAAAAAATGATTAAAATTTTTTTTTTAATTCAAAAAAATTGGAAATTTTTCTAAAAAAATCAAAAAAATTATGAAAAATGTTGAAATAAATTTTTCATTGTAAAAAAAATTTGGTGGAAACTCACGGTCGACGACCCATTGGTCGAGCTCGACAAAGTTGACCCAATTTTCTGTCATCTCGAGTTCATGTCCGTGGGAGTCGTATTTCGGTCCAAGGAAGATGCGGACCATGGACTTAACGTTCTTGTCGCTGTTGATCGTGATGTGGTAAGTGAACGGTTTGTGGTTCAGACGGTGCTGGCGAACCTTGACGTTCAAGTTTTGGGCCTCCTTGTGGGACGTCACCGGAAGAGCGTTCGAGATTTCGGAGTCAAAATGGTCGAAGAAGGTCGTCAGCTTGTCGACGGCAACGGATTCGATCTTGACGCCCGGGAAGACGAGCTGGTCGTGGGTGTACGATGGCAAATGAGATTTGTACCTGAAACCATAAAAAAAACGATTAACCATGCATCGTGGATCGATGGGAAGTCTTGGGTGTCGAAAATTTTATTGGAAACTTTCGATAAAACGTTTTTTTTTCGAAAAATCCCAAAAATTTGTCATTGCAGCGCGAAATATTGAAGAAAGTTTCTCCGGAAAGTGAATTTTTGTCATCCCAATCGTGAAATGAAAAATATAAAGTGAAAATATAAAAAAATATTTGGTTGACCATTTTCATCAAAATATCGAGGTTTTTTGAAAAAATGTTATTTCCGGTGATCGTTTTGTTATTGAGAAAGAATCGAGAGTCGCTAAAACATACTTGAGCAGATATCCAACGATTTTGTCGTAGATGCGGTAGAAGGCTGGGTCGCGAAGGCTGGTAGTGAAGGTTTCAAGAGCGCTGGGTACGATGTGGTATTTGTGGACAGGTTCGAGGTTGAATCCGAGGATTTTTTTGCAGACATGGTCCATGGAGTCGTAGAGGCGATAGTTGATGGAGTCGGCGTTGCCTTCGATGACATTGGCGAGCATGTTGAATCCTTCTGGAGTGTAGATGTCGACGGGGTTGTGTTGAGAGTCATAGAGGAATCCAGCATCGATGGCGAGTGCGACCCAGTTTTCGATGTGCTCGATGTCCTGGACGTATTGGTATTTGTAGACAGGGATTTCGGACCATGATGGGCGGTGAGGGAAGGGCAAACCATTGGGATGGACGATGGATGGGTGGAAGCCAGGAACGATGGGTTTGTGCCAGTCGAAGTGTTCGATCTCTCCTAGTCCGTTGGACAAGCGTTCGAGATAGTAGCGAGCCAAGAGCTGTTTGTGTCCGAAGAAGTAAACTTCGCCTCGGAGGTTAGTTGGCAACTGGAGATCGGAGCTGCTGATCCAGAATGGGAATTCGTGTTTGAAGTAGAAATAGAAAGAGTTCAAACCAACGTCCTCCGTGAAGTAGGTCAGTTTTTCTTCGCTGTGATAGTCGTGGCTCATGTACCATCCGCTGTAGTTGGCATTTATGATTATGTCGTTTACTCCACCCTCGTGATACTTGATGACTACGCCGTTTTTCACTCCAGCTGTTAAAAGTTCGACAGATATTCAACGTTCATTCTCTACATTCCTGAATTCTGCTGGAGCCTTTTTTCTTTTTAGAGGATCCCCACCCACGACAATGTTGCCATGTTGAATGCGTGACACAATTTTGAATAAATAGAATTTTATGAAATTTCGTCAGCATACGATTCAGTATCAAATATGAATCTACTAATTTTTTAACATTCTTTTTTCTACGTGCTTTTTGAGTTATTAAACACTAGAGTTTGCATTAATATTTATAAAAATAAATATAAATATAATATTTATAAGAATAAATACAAATCTAGGAAATACTTACCAACGTCACCCATCTTGATGTGGTAAGCCTGCTGGATGACTTCATTGTTGAAGAAGTAATGGGGCATTATTTCGTACAGAGGTGGGAGCTTGACGAACTTGGTGTCGGGACGATGGATCACCGCGACCGACAACGCGTAAGTGAAGAGCTTCTCATTTACGTTGAAACGAGCCCACACTGCCGTGTTGTAAAAAGTGTTAAAGTCCTTGGCGTAGTAGAAAACGTGGAACAACGCTTTCGCCTCTTCCAAATGATGAGGGTAGAACACTGAAAAGATTTCGTCGTGTGGGATCATCCCGTGTTTCCAGAGGTCAAGGAACTCTTGGACCGCGACCTGCGTGCATTTTTTAAGTCTCATTAATCGATAGAATTTTTAATTACTTGGGAAATGTTAAGAGGATTCACCGTGTAGGTTCCGAGATATTTATTAATAAAAATCACAATTTTCAGTATTTTTATTTGTGAGAGCGCTCGTTGGAAATTTCAATTTTCAATATTTTATATTTCGATCCCTGAATGGTGAAGCTTCTTGAAACTTTGCACGAGCTTTTGTGCAGCGTCGAGAAAGTTTCATGAATTTTTTCAAAAAAATCGATCGTAAAATTTTTTCAAAATTTTACTTTTTATATAAAAAATACATTTTCCCCTCGAACGATCTTGAATTTAGAGTACGTCGTTCTTTGGTCAATTCGTAACAACTTTTCCCAATGAACTTGACCTCGAAAACCATTTTTTATGTTAAAAAAACAACAACAAAAAATTGAAACTGAAAATTCAAAATTTCCCGTGGCACCTCAACGTCCTTGAAAAATGATTTTTCGTACCTGGTTGTTGTACGAGTCCAAATGGTCGGCAATGCTGAAGGTGCGAGCCTTTTGGTAAAGTTCTGGGAGGACGGTGGTCGGTTGGTCGACATGCCAGAAAAGTTGGTAGATGTTTTTCTGAATGTTGACGTAGTTTTTGTCAGCAGCGACGATCGGAGCTGCATGATGAGCGGCGGCAAGCGCGACCAAGGCGATCGCCAAGAGCACGAGACTTTTCTGCATCCTCGTTGTTCTCTGTACCGAGCCAACAATTCAAAAGCCACAAAAACTCCTGGCCAGACAGGAGTGGATGCTGCACGATACTTGTCCACCCGTTTATATAGCAATTTTTATTTTTTTTGGGGGGGGGGGGGGGGGATAAAAGTATCTGCAACCTCTGACACCAACAAAAAAATCGTCTTCGTCAGATTAACCTCCCAAATTATTCTCTTCGTTGACTTTTAAACCATCGTAGAAAATAACGTTTTACTCCGATTATATCTGCACTCCGATACGACCTGAACGTGACCTGAGAAAGTTATCACTTTGTTGAGTCGGCGGTATTGAAGATTCTCGTATCTTGTGCAAGAATTCACTCGGAGCAATAATCGAGATTCATTATTTTCATTGGGGATGATCTCGCAACTCATGGCAACGTGGTCAAATCTTTTTTTTTCTGGCCCTACGCGTTGGGCAGAGGTTAACATTTTTTTATTTTCTATATTTTTTACGATTATAATTCATTATTTATATTTTTCATATTTTTTATAAATATTCATAAATTAAATGATAAACAATTGTTCATTTGAAAGAAAAAAAAAATTGAAATTGAATTAAATTAAAAGATTAAAGAACTAGAAAATATTTCTTTTTTTTTTATTGTATTTTTCATGGTAATAGAGACAAAAATTTCATCAATATATTATTAATAACTGTTTTTATTGACCGAGAGTGGCAAGCACGGGATATAATCGATTCTTAATGTTATTTCAAGGCATTTCTGGATTTATCGAAACTGAAAAAATGCTCAGAGCATTTATCAAACGGTACGAGACATTTTTCCAACGGCCAAGAGGAACGATAGGAAAATTCATATTTTACTCACAGATTTTACAATATTTTTTCTCCGCCAAGGAAAAACTGAGTTCGAACTTCCTATAAATGGACCAAACATCCTGGGCGATGTAATTATAGTGAAAAATAAAAACAGTCGACTTTTGAGCCCGATTTCCACCCCCTTAAAGTCACTGTACAGCACTAAAAATTAATTAATTCTTCAGCATCTCTTATCAACGTGAAAAAAAAAACAAAAAAAAAAATTATTTTGCGAAATCATCAACCGATAAATCGAAATTTCCACTGAGTCACATTTCCACTAGGATTTTTAAAAGATTTATGCGCTCTTTTTCGTTCCTAACCCGATCCTCTACGAATCCACTTTTTTTTTCTCGAGTTTATTTGTTCAGTAATTAGTTATAGAAAAGTGTTTCCACTCAATAAACAATTGGCAGCAAGAGTCAAACGGTGGAGCATAAAAAATTATAAACAAATTTTAAAAAATAAAAATTATTCTTCCTTTTGGCTGATCACGTTTATCTCGAATAATTTTGGAGTCCAAAAATAAATGTTTAGCCGAGCGAATCCCTCTTGTTGACAATTTCGATTGGCTTGGATTTCTGTGTGTAAACACAGTCAAAAGTATCGCCTGTTTCGTTCATTCATGTTTTTGCGATTCATCGACTTTAGATTAGTGAACGATAACCCTTTCGAACAAAACAACAATTATACCATGTCCCAAGCACGCACATTTATTTTTCAGATTATCGCTGAAGCAATGACTTTTTATCCTGAAGGAAAAATACTACCGGACATCGAATGGTCATTAATTGATTACAATGTTATTAATTAATTAGCAGTGCTAATTAATCGATCAGCAATCCTAATAGTTGCGTGTGCATCGGTGAAGAATAATAATAACTACGATTTTTATCGATCAAGACTCGCCAGATTATATAATTAATTAGATTAATCAAATCAATTAATTCAATTGAATTCCAATCGAATTAAATTAAATTTAAATTGAATTAAATTTGAATTAAATGAATTTTAAATTAAATAAAATTTATATTAAATCAAATTCAAATAAAATTCAATTAAATTGAAATTGAATTCAAATTCAAATAATTGTAATAATTAATTATATTAATGAGATTAATTGATTCGTTTATTTACGTTGATTATTTAGAATTGATTAATTAGTAATTCATAGGATCATCGAATATTGAATATCGAGTTGACTGGGAGCTTTGATTGTATTTCGCAGTCACTATCGCCATTGAGGAAACATTTTTGTTGCAGCATTTCCTGGATCTCGGTCTAGACTACGGGGGGCGGCCTGCCAGAGTCGTCACAGGTGAGCTCGATATTTTTTAAAATATCAATTTCTTCATCTCAAAGTCACTGAAGTTCTAATTCCATGGAGAGCTTCGGTACGGCAATCTGCGTTGTTCATCAGGTTTATAGTGCATTTATAATTGTATGATTTTTCCAACTTCATTATTTTTCGATAACCTCGTGAAACGAGAGATAATTAGCCGAATAAATATTTTCCATTTTTTTTTTAATTTCAGAAAATCATCGTCGAATGGCAATCTACGATTACATAACGATAGAGATTCAAAACGGAATCTTCCGATGTTTTTAATCGCCAGGAAAGATGATAATGTTTTTTTTTCGATTTAATTTAAAAAAATAAAAAAATTAATCATTCTTTTATTTTTATATTTGATTAGACAAATCCGAACGACAATTTAGCTGGACAAAGAATCCGACCAACTTTCGGTAAAAAATAATAAAAAAATTTCCAACAAGTTTGTCCTTGGAAAATTTAATTCCCTCGACCCTTTTCTGGGCGTTTTGATGCTCAATTATTATTTTTTTTTATCGACGTCACGTGGTCATTACTTTTTTTTACAAATTTCCAACAGCAACGACCAGGAAACAAGCCACTTTATTGTCCCAGCATTTTTCATGCCGGTCATTTTCCTCATTGGAAAATGAAGAAAAAAAAAAGATTTATAAAAGGAAAAATCGAGGCTGAACCAAAGACGAAACATTTAATTATTTTTCTCACGCGTGTGTATTAATTTTTGCAAATGTATCCTGGAATGGTGATGCAATGGATTTGCAGTGTCTCGGTGATGAGAATTAGAAGAGGAAAACGTGGACGAGGAGGAAAATGAAGGAAAGACGGAAAAAAAAAAAAAAAAAAATACGAGAGAAATAATTTTATTGATGAATGAATAAAATAAAAGAAAGAAAGTCATTTACAGGATAAAATCAATCGGAGAAATAGTAGGCAGTTGTAACAATGTCGAGCGGAGCTCTCGAACGTTAAAATCGTGAAAGGTCATCGTGTCGAGCGCTGAGAACGACGTAGAGCGAGATTGGTGAGGGCGCACTTAGATGTTGAAGTGTTTGTGGTGTTCCATGGTGTACATGGGTTTCTCGTATTTGTCGTAAGCGTAGTGCTTTCCGTATTTGACGTCGTATTTGCCGTAGTACTTGTCGCCATAGGTGTCGAATTCCTTGGTCTTGTAATAACCTTCCTCGCCCCTGAGGTAGTAGATCTTGATGTCCTTGAAGAACATGTTGGGCAGGTCGAGGTACCATGGGTAAAGAGGACGGTCCAATGGGAAGCCCATGGGTTTGCCATCGTACAAGAATTTGCCGAACATCGGGAGGTCGTAGGTGCTCAGTTTGCTCTCTTCGACGGGGAAGATGTAGAAGAAGAGTTTGTATTTCATACCGTCGGTAGTACCTCTGGGGAAGAGCAGATTGTCGGGGAAACCGAACATCCTCTCGGTGTAAGTGAACGGCTCGTTTCCTTCGATCGCCTTGAGCATCTTCTTGTAGTATTTGTCTCCGCTCATAAAGTCCTTCATCGTGTACATTGATTCCGTGCTCAGACGTTCAATGGTGTTGATGCCGGCTTTCACTATATCATTCGCAGAAATTATAACAATTAATGAATAACTCAATCGACCCAAGAATTATTGGCTAATTCTTGCTCAAATCTAGTCACTAGAATTATTTCAGCGAGGCGGTTGAAAAAATGGAAAAAAAATTAACCAAATTCGGAAAAAATTGAATGCAAGTGAATAAAATTCAATGAAATTGTAGAAAACCGAACAATACCGAATAAAATCGGATAAAATTGAAAAAAAGTGGAAGGAAATTGTATAAAACCGGAAAAAATAGAATGAAATTGAACGAAACTGAATAAAAGCGAAAAAATGGAATAAAGTCGAAAAAAACTGAATAAAAGTGGGAAAAATTGAAGGAAGGTGAATAAAATGGAATAAAATTGGAAAAAGAGGGAAAATAATTACGGTCGACGGTGAATTTGTCGAGTTCATAAAAGTTCATCCAGTTGTCCTTGAAGTATGCGTAGTCGTGTTCGTAGTGATCGAAGTAAGGTCCAAGGAAGATTTTGACCATTCCCTTGGTGGAGATCTCGGATTTGACATCGAATCGGTAGGTGAAGGGTTTGTAGTTGAGACGGTATTGGCTAGCCTTGATGTTGAATGACATGAGGTCCTTCCAGCTTTCGACGGTGACGGCGTTGTTGATGAGATAGTTGTATTTCTCGAAGAAGGTGTAGATCTTGTCGACGTAAACGTTCTCGATCTTGATGCCGGTGAATTCGAGCTCGTGGTGAGTATAGGCCGGGACGTTGCACTTGTATCTCAAGAAGTAGTTGATGATTCTCTTGTACAGTCTATAGAAGGCCGGGTCTCTCATGCTCGTGCTGTACGACTGGAGAACACTCGGGACGAAGCAGTTCTTGCTCTTGCAATTGTAATTGAAGCCGAATATATCTCTGTACAGAGCATCCACAGCACCGTAGAATCTCAAGTTGCACGAGTCGTAATTTCCTTCGATCATGTTTCCGAGCAAGTTCAAACCTTCTTCGCTGTAAATTGGAATGTGTTTGCCTTCGTGGTCCAAAAGGAATCCGGAGTCGATCGCGGCGAGGATACGCATTTCCATGTTTTCAATTTCCTGCCGAACAAATCATTATTCAATATTAATTCACGGTAGCATTAAGAAATTTAATAATAAACAAAAAAAACGCCAATTTTTATCAAAAATCATTAAAGCCATTTTTTTTCATAAACTATTTTTGCCATTTTTTTAAATTTTTTCATGGACTGACCTTGACGTATTTGTATTTGTAGAAGGGAATGTCGCTCCAGAAGTCACGTTTGGGTACGCTGACGCCGTTGGGGTAGACGAGGTTGGAGTAGTACGAGGGCAAGAATTTGTGGGAAAAGTCAAAGTCTTCGATGTGGCCAAGACCGTGGGACAGGCGTTCGAGATAGTAACGGGCCATGAGTTGCTGATGGATGTAGTAGTAAAGCTCTCCACGGATTTGTTTCGGTACGACCTGGATGTCCTTCATCGTCAACCAGAAGGGGAATGAAGTCCTGAAGTAGTAGTAGTAGTTGTTAAGGCTGATATCCTCCATAAAGTAGTCAAGTTTGTATTCAGATTCGAATGTGTCGTAGTTGTGGCACATGCTCGTGTAGTTGCTGTCGATCAGGTAAGTCTCAACGTTCTCCATCGACACAGTCTTCTTCTGGCCTGAATTCCCCCCGGGACACAAAATCAGAAATTTTCATTTCATTTTTTCAAGCAATTTTTTTTCTATTTTTTATTATTTTTTTTGTTAATAATTTTTTTTGTTCGGGGAGGAAATTGTTCGTACGTACCCATCATCATCTTGATGTAGTGAGCCTGTTGGATGACCTCGAAGTCGAAGAAGAACTGAGGGTAAATTTCGTAGTAGGGCGGAAGTTGGATGTACCTGCAGTCGTGACGGTACATGACCGCGGTTGTCAAAGCTGTCACGAACATACCCTCGTTCATGTAGTAACGGGCCCAACAAGCGGTCTTGTACAAAGTCTCGAAGTCCTTGGCCGAGTAGAACAAACGGAACAAGGAAAGAAGCTCGTGACGGTGCTCCTTGTAGTAGACCGAGAAGAGGGCACCGCGTTTCAGCATGCCGTACTTGAATCGGTATAGGAACTCACGCACGTACGTCTGCAAAATTATTAAAACAAAGTTTCCATGAAGATGGCAAGATGAAAATATTTACTCCTTTTTTTTTCAATTTAATTGCTTTATTTAAATTTAATTTTTTCATACAAATTTAATTTTTTGATGAAGATTTGATTGAAATTTAATTATTTGATGAAAATTCGATTGAAATTCAATTTTTCGATGATAAATTGATTGAAATGAAAATTCAATGTTTTTTTCATTGAAATTGAATATTTTGAATGAAAATGCGAGAAATGGAGAAAAGGGATACCTTGTCGGTGTACATGTCCAAGTTGCTCTCGATGTCGTAGCCATATCCGACCTCGTAACATTCGCTTCCTAGGATTTTGGGTTGATCGATGAAGAAGAAGAGCTCGTAGATTTTCTTCTGTTTATGAAGAAACTCGACGTCAGCGGTGTGACTTTCGTAGCCGAAAGCCTGGGCAACGCAGAAACCCGTAAGGGCCAACACCACGAGCTCTCGCAACATGTTCGAGCTGTTCGACGATTTGTTGATTTTAATCGAAGAATCAAACGAAACTGGTATTCTGCTTGGTGTGGGTTGTTACTTCAACTACCCCAAGGAGGAATATGCTTCAACGTACCAACCTGCCGGCTTTTATACCCGCAAATTTCGACCGTAATCTTATTAACCGCGACCCTCTGACCTCAAACGTTAAGCAACTTTTTTCTCATTGCAACCAGCGCCGATACAAAAACCACCAATTATCGACGCTGCATAATCGTTCCACATTTTTTTTTTTATCGTTTTCTGTATTCTCACTTTTTCGTCCTCCTCCGCATTAATCATCGAAAATTTCAACCCCAGGCTTCAGGTACTTGCCGATTTTTCTCAAACCATTCCATTGCCTTGGACAGGCCGGACCATTTTTATAATTATGGCAAAAGATCGATCTCATCGCGTCTATAAAGGATGAAAAAAATGTCCTGGATCCAGATGAGCTGACCAAATTTGCGATCGTCTTTATGAAAATAATTAAAAATTTTATCTGCGTGGCTTTGCGACTGTTTTTTTAAAGAGAGGATAGAATTTTCATTCTTTTTTTTTATTTTCAATATATATTTTTCTTCATTATTAATAACAATTATTTTTTTAATATTTTGTCCAATTTTTTGCAAAGTTCGAAAAAGGTCCGACGACAAAATCGACCCTGGTTCACGAGTTGAACGTTAAAATTCATCGGGGATGAAAAGTGCGAATCGGGACGTTTTAGATTTTTTTTGAAAATTTTCGAAAACTTTCAATAACAAAAATTAATTTAAAAAAAAAATCAATAAATACGAGACTCTGCGGTCCCATGAATAAAAAAAAACGATCTAATAAAATATGAAGGTGATTTGAAATCCTTGAGAAAGAATCTGGTTCGTGCCAGAATTTCCAAGATCGAAATAAAATGATGAAAATATTTGGTCGGCGTTAGTTTCGTGCATATTGAATGAAGAAACTCTCCAGCACGTAGAATCAACGTGAATAGATGAGCAGCAACATTGTTGCAGTTTGGTCAACATGGACCCGAATGTAGCGATGGCCTTTGCCCAAAAAATCACTAATCGCATTATTAATATATCGAAAAAAAGCATGTACGCGATAGATTACATCGTCCGAGCGAACAGTCGAGTGTTAAATCTTTTTGCGATAATTCGAACATTGTCAATTAATTCGAGAAAAACAATGATCGACCCTTGACCGACCATTGTACCAATTATAAAAAAACATTTATTCACTTTTTCTCAAAAATTCCGAGAGTCAATTAATCGTTCGATATGAGCAGACGAAAAAATATTATTTTCAAAACAGGAATAATAAGATACGGAGTATCGTCGCTGGATATATCAATAGGCGTTGCTGCAATCTTCCGAGCTTTGCTTACGTGATCCGGCCTCCATTTAATTACGGTGATAATTATTGTCATCCTTTTCTTCTTTAGAAGAAGAAAAAAAAAAAAAAAAAAACAAAAAAAACTATAATCGTCCAAGACGTCGCATTTGCCCATGGGCAGACGTCTCGTTGCAAAAATCGGGGCCCGCAGTGCGAGGAAACGATTCGTTAATGAAGGGTCGTTCCTTCCGACGACCGTTTCGCCAAAATTTTGTCACTCCCTTCGACAACGCCACGTCTTTTGGAAGAAAAAGTTTCTTGCGATCGATACGATTTTTTTTTTAAATTTTTTTATAAAAAAAAAACAAAAATTGTTGAAATTGACGCAATTTTTATTAAGTGGATTAAGGAGGTTGGCTTCATACGACAATATGATAAGAATTTTACAAAATTTGGTCATAATATTCTTTAGCATCAAATACGATGACACAAATTTTTTTTCTATTTTTTGTCCACATCGTTGTTGAATAATTCGAATTTACAATGTGCAAAATATATACCTGTATATATATCTGAATCCTATGCTGATGCATGTAAACTCTAGTGTTCAATAACTCGAAAACTGTGTAGAAAAAAAATCTTAAAAAATTTGTATATTGATATTTAATATCAAAGAGTATGCTCAAAAAATTTCATCAAATTCTAGTAATTTCGAAATTTCCTATGCTCTTAATATGGCAACATTGTTGTGTCTCTTGATTCATGGACTTGGCAGAGATCGTCGTACTGGACACTCCAGATCTGTACATCTGTATGGCAAGGGTCGGCGTTTTCTCTTCAATGTCATTGATGGATCGAAATAGAAAAGAAAATGGGGATTGAAAAATTTGTCTAAAATCTATGAATCTCCTCTTTATTCCAAAATTGAAAAAAAAAATATTAAAAAAAATTGAAAGAAAAATTTTTTAAACGTGGTTTTCCGTCGTAATTTCTAAATAAATGTGAAAAAAAGTCGGATAGCTTTGTACCTTCGTAGCCAAAGAGCGAAGTGCCGAGCCATCGAGTTTAATGTGTTCAAGATCGATTTTATTCGGTCCATTGAAAACGATGTCGAGCAAAGGGACTTTTTTGATGATGAGAGTTTTTAGTTTCCTCGGTGGAGGATGAAAAGTTCGAAGGTAGCTGCTCAAGTGCATGAAAGCTTTGAGCCAGGCGGCCTGGAGGGTTGAAAATAAATCGTACAAGAAAAAATAAATAATCCCGACCGGAAATTTCCACAGAAAAAAATTCATTTTCCCAAGAAAAAAAAAAAAAAAAAAAAAATTTCGAATGTCATACTCGGCCGATGCCTTCCAAGGAGGCCAAGGCTTTTTCCAGTTCCTCGATGCCAGTGTCTGCGGCAGTCAAGACCGCCTCGTGGCTCTCGGTCTGGAGACTCGATTCGCGTTCGTTTGGCCGGTCGATCAGCGAAGTCCGCGAAATTTTGGAAGCTCTAGAAATAGCATTTTCCATCGGAGACTGTTTCTGCGTCGAGAAGGAAAAAGAATCGCCGGAAACGGCGGCGGCGGCTTGGCGAGTGTCGCGTTGAACTTTGGTAAAACGATTTTTCGAGATGGACATGATTTCGGCGTACTGCATAAATGTCCAATAGAGGGCGCCCTCGGACGGTATCCCCGACATGGTTCGAACTCGATTGAATTTTTTCCAAAATCCCAAAAAAAAAAACAAAAAAAAATTGAAAAAAATCCAACGCGACTGAACAGCGATGAAAAAAATGCAATTTCTCGCACAAACGTGAAGTTGTTTCTCAGGAAATGAAAAGACTATCGTGAGCCTGCGAAAAGTTTCATTTTTCCAAAAAAAATTGCCGAAATTATTGCAAAAATTGCTAATAAATTAATTATGAACATTATTATTAATCATTATTTTTTATTATTAATTATTAATATATGAATAATTATATTATTATATTATAATAATAATATAATAATTAATTATTAAATTAAATATTATCAAATTAGTAATCAATGAAAAGGGGAAAGAGGGCGGGCACGGTAAAAACCCGAAAGGGTGTACAATGGAAAATTAATAAAATAATAATAATAAATAAAAATTAATAATAAACATTTGTAATTATTTATATTTTTATATTTGGATGGATGATCGAAAAGTTACATACGGATGTTTGGGAAAGCGACGCAACAATAACTACGCAATATATACACTTTAACACCACGAGGTGTCCGAGATAAAAGGAAAAGTTGGGCCGGAAATGTGAGTCTGGAAATAATTCAGCGTGGACATTTCCGGCCCGAGTTTTGTCGTCGTAAAAAAAAATATGCGGAAGATTTGAGTGTTTGTTTTTACAGTGTATAAAAAAAAGTTGATTTTTTTTTCCGTAATCTCGTCATTGGGGCGGCCTCGATCGAGTTTGAATGAAAATTAATGGTTCGTAGTCGTTTTATACATTGGTGATAAATGTCTCGAGCTTCAAGAATCCGGAGCGATCCTCTCGCCCCATATAACAAAACATTTCAACGTTTTATTCTGAAAAGAGGAAAAATTTATTGTCGCAATTATCGGATTTTATCGCAAGAAGATCGTGCAAGAGCGATATTTACTCTACAAAATTTTCAACTGCATATCGAAGCGTCGTCGTCCTCCTCGTCCGATCTCCCGTTCTCAAGCTCTTCCTCTTGATCCTCCTCCTGCTCGGAAATTTCCTCCCAATTCTCGTCCGAGTCGCTCTCCAGCGCGACTTCCCCAACGTCCGAACCATCGTCCGAAGAATCTGAGACAAAAAACACCGTCAAAATGGGGAAAAATGGTCAAAATTAAAAAAAAGGCGTTTGAGAGATCGCCTTGATGGAATTCGAACGATTTTGTTGAGTTTCAATGAGGAAATCTGTTCCAATTTATTTTAATTATTATTTTATTATTTATTTATTTATTGAATTCATTCATTTATTTATTCATTTATTGAATTTATTTATTCATTTGTTTTATTCCATTTATTTTATTTATTTTTTTAATTTATCAATTTATTTTATTTTATTTCTTAATTACCTGGATCCTGATAAACGAGGAGGCTTTGTTCGGTAATGTCTTTGTCGTGTTTTTCATGGGATTGTGATATTTGTCCAGTGACGAGAGAGACGCGCCCTCGTAACCTCGAGAGCTCCGACAGAATGGTCAATTTGGCATCGATGAGGCCCAATATAGGACCGAAAGAGTCGCCGATGTCGGGATGTGAGAGAAGATGCGCCGCGTGGCTCGTTACCAAGATTTTTAACCACCTGACGGCGATTTTGCTCCTGTGAAAGGAAAAAAAAGAAATTTTCATTTGGGGTCCCAAAGAAATGTTGCGAGAAAATGAAAAAAATGCAAAATTCTACTCACGGATAAGTTTTGCCTTGAAGCATCACCGTGAGCTCCTTAAGGAGCGGAGCTATCGCCTGTACAGGCAATTTCCCGATCGTATTTTTCACCACCGTCTCATCCTTCGTCATCAAAACGTTCATCAAAATTGTTTTGTCTTTGCTGTTCAAACCTTGCATCAATAATTGTGCCATATTGCCACCTTTTGTCGGCGCTGTACTCGTCTCTGTATTTAAACTCAAATTTTCCAGTCTGTCCTTCAATGGCAATTGCGAACCAGCCGCGCCTCCTCGATTTCTCTTCACCATTACGGACGCAGAACCTTTCAGTTGGAAAAGAAATTTTCATCAAAATTTACGCGAATCACAAAAAAAGAACCAAAAAAAATTGACAAAAATATAATTTTCGTGAATTGTAAAAAATAAGAACCAAAAAAATCGACGAAAAAATCATTTTCGACAATTCTAACAAATAAAAATAAAAAAAATGAGCGAAAATATAATTCTCGCAAATTCCAACAAATAAAAACCAATCAAATCGGCGAAAATGTAATTTTCGCAAATTCCAAAGAACAGAAACCAGAAAAATGGAAAAAATTATAATATTCGCGAGTTCCAAGAGAAGAGATACAAAAAAATTGTCAAAAAAAAATTTTCACAAATAAAAAAAAACACAAAAATTGGTGGAAAAATAATTTTTCTTCGATTTTCGGAAATACCTGGCGCGTGATATTCGACGTTTCCGTCGGTTTCAGCGACTTTGACTTTTGTCAAAGCTTCTTCTTTGCGTTCCTTGGACCTCTTGATATCGGTTCGCACCAGGAGTTGTACTTTGTCCGAATAGTCGGGCGTTATTTTTTCGAAAGTAAGACTGAGCATCGTGCCGTATGCGAGAAGTAATTTGCCATCGTTGCTCAACTCAGCCGCTTGGATGGGAATCAGCTGGACAGTTTCTTTCTGCGACCCGTCCGCGGCGATCAAAATATTCAAGTGAGGCTTCAAGGGTTTGTTACATTGACCATTTGGCTGCCATTTGAACAAATGAGCCTGACCCGAACGACTCACAGCGAGTACTGCGATCTCGGAACCTTCTAGTGTCTTAGCCAACACAGAAATCGCATCGTCCGGCATCGTCAATGTCGCTACGGCGTCTCGGTCTTTCTTATCCTGCTCAAACGTCGAAAACGAGCGACAAAAACGTTAAAATTGAAAAATTTTTCACCAAAATCATTTTTCACAGTCGAAATCTCATTAATCAAATTTGAATTTTCAATAAAAAAGAAATTTCGTATCCGCGGTGTCGATTTTATTTAAAAAATCGTCGAATTGAATCGAAAATTGAAAATTTTGACATCAAAATCATTTTTTCTACCCAAAATCGCATTATTGAAATTTGAATATTTAATGAAAAAAAGTTTCCTATCACGGTGTCGATTGTCTCACAGAAATGGATGAAAAAATGTACCTCGTCGAGAGCCCAGACGCTGAGGTATCCTTCTCCGGTAGCGCCACTGATGATGTAACTGTCGTCGTCCAGCCTGACGGTCCTCAAGAACGTGACTTGATTGGCATGTCCGGTGAAGCTGGCGATCAAGCGTTTGGTGGACAAATCCCACCACTTGATAGTTCTGTCCGCGGACAACAAAAACTTTCCGTCCTGGCTAACGACCAGAGCGGTGACTTTGCTTTTTCCTGATTTCCATTTGCACTTGATTCCGCTCTCCTGCACGTTCCATTCCACTATTTGTCGATCTTCGCCGGCGCTGAACAGGCCTCTTGACGAGGACCATGTCAGAGCTGTCACCGCGGCGGTGTGACCGTTTTCCAAGATTTTACTAACTTCGCCCGTCGTCACGTCCCACAAAGTTATACTCCCGTTCACCGAACCCATTGCCACTATGTGCTTGCATTCTGCGTCGTCTACTATCGATCTTTTCTTTCGTTTCTTCCCCGGCGGGTGCTGCAATCGACACAAAACCAAATTGTTGGATAGCCGTCGATTTATTTCGCAAGGACTTCATTATTTTGCGAATTTTTACGAGAAATTATTGATTTTTCGTTTAAAACGGTTCAGAAATAATTGAACGGGATTTTTTTTCGAAGGGACGAACTTCGTGACAATGATCTGCGAGAACTGAGCGGGGCGGAAAAGTTGCTGAGCATTCGGAGCCGGAGAAAAAAAGCCGAAAGGAAACATAACCTAAAAATGAGCCGGAGCGTTTAAACTGCTGTCACAAAGTCGGGGTTGGATTGAGAATATTGTAACGGGAGTTATCGACGTTCCGGTTTTCGAGTGATAAAGTTGGAACTGTGTAATCATTGAAAGTCATTGGGAAAATCTATATCGAAAGTGCGAAAGGAAGAGCACATGGCACATACCGCGTTCGTAGTTGTTTGCTGATTTACGCTCATCCATCCTAATACGCTGCATGGCGACGTCAAGTGCGATTTTGGAACGTATTCTTGTTTGAGACGACTCGTCGCTGTTTCCCAAATCTTTAATTTTCCGTCGTTACCACAATTTGCCCAATATTGGCCGTCAGGCGAAAAGGCCGAGCATCCCGCGATCGCCATCTTTTCACGCGGTCTGTTGACTGTCGTGATGTCGATTGTGTATACGTGTGTGAGCCCCGGAGTTGCGGGTGTATTTTTTTTTCCTATCAAAACCGGCACAGACGCGTTCGAAAAAGCGAATAAAAATGCATTACGAATGGAAAATCGACTAAAATTCGACAGGGTCAACACATAAACACACGATAGAAAGTTAAATTTTTATAATTCAACCCTAACCTATCTTTTGTGGACAAAAAAACAAATACGCGGTCAATGGGTCCGTAAACTACGTGCACGTGCTAGAAAGCACTGTGCGTATTTTGCTGCGTCCAATCGGAGACTCGCGTTTCCGGTGGTTGACGCGCACCGCGCATGAGCAAGCGGCGCTTGAATCAGAAAATTATTTTGCACAATTTTTTACAAATTTGCCAACAAAAATAGTTCGAAGATCTTATCGGAAAATGGAAGAATTATTCCTGGAAAAAATTATGTCATCGACCGAAATCATGGCGTTTAAAAATCGTAAACTTTGCGGCGTTTTACTTCGCGACTACAACTATTTGAATTCTCTCTGCGCATGCGTTCTCACTCGGTGCACGAATAGGCTCCTCGAGCTGATGTTCTCCTGATCTTGAAACATCACTTTCGACCCTTTCCGTTATCGGTTTCGTGTCACGCCCCGGGTGTCGTTTCGTCGAAATCCTATTCGCTTATCCAGGCGATTCTCGTTCCATTTCTTCGTTTGAACCGTTGACGCTTTTGCCCCCTGTATATTATCGATTGCAGTTCATCTTTTCGATATTTTTTTTTCTGCTCTTATGGTCAAAGAGAAAAGAGAGAGAGAGAGAGAGAGAGAGAGAGAGAGAGAAAGAGCGCATGAGCACATTGGGTTTGCGACCCTTTCGAATGTCCCGCGTCGAAGATCGCGTCACGCGGATGGTAAGAAAAGAGAAACATTGTTCGAGACGACCTCTTAGAAGTTAATGTTTTCCCAATGAGCATCCGTGATTTTCGTCCCTTTCGGACGCAACCCAAATCACGCGAAAGCAGAGTAGTCGAAAGCGAGAAAACAAACAACGAAGATGAACGGGAAAGAAGATAAAGGGGCGCGTCGGTAAAGCAGAACAAACTCGCCCGATGACCCGGGAAAGGCTCTTCGTGTTTTCTGTTCGCCGGATACGAAATCCCGTATTTCGACACAATTCTGTCATCTGAAACGTCAAAATGGAGGAAGCGGGTGGTGTGTGGTGCATGTCTCGTTCGTGGTAAGCCCTTGATTTTCAGAACAACGACATCGACTCTCCGGAAATCGACCACATGGAGCAAGATGAACAATTTTTTTTCCTCTCCACCAACCGATCGACCTCAACGAGCAAAGAACAAGAATACCATGCAAAGGGGAGATTGCGAGTCGTGCGCGAATGGCGCCACTGACGAATATTCATTCGTTATTTCGTTCACGGTCTCCCATTTTCCTCCTTATCTAAGCACATCAACCTCTTACGATTTCCTGCTCTCCTGTTACCAATGCGACCATTTTTGAGCCATCCCGCCACCGTGACGACTAACCTGCTATTCGTCAGTTCAAATTTTGTGAAACATGCTGGACGCGCGCATGGAAAAATTGAATTGGCGGGAAAACTGTCGATATTCAAATCAAGAAAAAAGAAAAAAAATGTTTTTTAACGTCACCAACGAATCCCACATTAGAGGAATGTGCACAATTATAAAAAATCACTTGGTTCCTCAAGTTTTCTCGATTCTTATGAAAAAAAATCCATTTTTTGACAAAATATCGATTTCATTGGAATAATTCGTGAAAATATCAACTCCATTGAAATTGACGGAAAAGCCATTGATATTCAAATCGACCGAAACGAAAAAATTCTTTTTCAACGCCACGAACGAATCTCGCGTCCCGAGAAGATGCGAAATCATAAAAAAATCTCTCGATTCCTCAAGTTTTCACGATTCCCATGCAAAAAAATGAGAAAAAAAATCAATTTCATGAAAAAATATGGATTTTTCGAAACGATTCCTAAAAATAATTAATTCCGAAAAGATTTTTCGTCAATTGCATTATCAATTTTTATTACTGGTACAACAGCCGCCCGCCTCATCGTCGTCGTTTAATTACATTATGCCCGCGATTCATATTTACTATTAAAATTGCGTGTTAGTATGTACAATAGAAATACATGTTTACGAAAATTCACCTTGTTTCTTGGTTTTCCTGTTTTTTTTCTTCTTTTTTATCTTTTTCATTATTTATATCGTTTGTTTTTGTTTTTAGTGGATCGCGTTGAGAAAACCTTCGTCTTGTGTTGACACGTTGCATGATTTAGTCAGTATTTGTCCGTCGTTCATTTATTTTCACTCAATCGCAGTCTTATTCGCATTTTTAATTTATTACGCAACTTATAATTATTTGACTTTTGGTTTCTTTTTTATTCAACGATCGCAGCGAGTGAGCGAATAAAATTTGATCGCCCAATCGTACGCTGTCTATTCGCCAGTACTCGTATCCAAGCCAGGCAATATTTTTCTTATACGTAGATATTCGGCGTGTAAAAAAGAAGGTACAGCGAATAGACAAAAATTAGAAAAATAGAAATTAAAAATTAAAAATTAAAAAAAAATCGAAATAATTGGGCGTCACTCGCTTGCGATTTCGTAAATTCGAAAAATACGCGATTTCGCTATATTTCGATTCAGTCCAAGCGTTCTCCGACCGGAAATGGAAGCCTGTGAATTAAAACGAAAAAAGAGACCGTCCTTGGCCTTGGAATAATTGTTCGATGATAAAAATTCCAAACAAACACGATTCGACGGTTTTTGGTGAAAAAAAAATGCGGAAAAAATAATAATTGCGTTCTGGTGATTTTGGTCGATACAAAAATAACGAATTTGAAATGCCGGAAAGGAAAGAATCGTTAAAAACTACGAATGTGATGTTCGGCTCAATAGAGACCACTGAAAATGACATTTATCAAAAAATATTAGTCGCATTAAATCGATAACGAAAAATCGTCTCAACAAAACTGAAAAATTTGACGTTTCTTCGGAATAATTAATTTCTATATTTATTTATGGTTTTTGTATAAAGAAATACAATGATCGTCGCACGAAAATTCGAGTCCTATTCCTTTTCAATTATTTTTCATTGCTTTTGCAGTGAAAAATGCGCGAAACGTAAAAAAAAATCAATTTTTATGACAAAATTCTTTCGTCCTTAACTTTAGCCCTAATTTTTCAAGTTTGTCTCATTCAATCAACAAACAAAATAATAGTCCAACGGAAACTGCAATTCCAATAGCTTACTGTCTTATTATCTGGAACGATCGCAATTTCTTGTATTAACGCGCTTTCATTATAAGAGATTCGCGTGCGATCGCGTTAATCTTCGAGGTCAGTAAAAATCCGAATCCGAACTGTGCTGCGAGTCTCCACCCCCGCCGCCACATCTACCGTTCAAATATACTTCGGAAGTTTGTTGTATGGACGGCGATTGTTGAGCTGTTTCTCCGTTGTTTCCTGCACCAAAATTTCTCATAATTATTTATCCAAAATCGGTTTTCTCGGTCCGTCGAAATTTTCCCAAACTTCGGTTTTCTCCATAAATCGAACCTATTCCAAAATGGGTTTTTTCGATTAATCGAATTTTTCCTAAAATCCGTGTTCTCGATTAATCGGAATTTTCCCAAAATCGGTTTTCTCGATTAATCGAAATTTTCCCCCAAAATCGGTTTTCTCGATTAATAGAAATTTTCTTAAATCCGTCTTTCTCGATTAATCAAAATTTTCCCAAGATCGGTTTTCGCGATCCGTCGAATTTTTTCCAAAATCAGTTTTCTCGATTAATCGAAATTTTTCCTAAAATCAATATTTTCGAACCAAATCAAATTCTTTTCAATAAACAGGACAGCCTGAAAATGTTGTCAAAATAATAGGGATCGTAAAATTTACCATGAGCGGCTAAAATCGTGGCGAGGCATCGAGCGACCGCTGGATTGGGTGCACAAGCAAGAGCTGGAGTAAGGCCTTCGGAGTCGGCGAGAACGACACTGGCGCCCAGTTGTAAAAGTCTTCTAGTGATCTGGGGAGCGAATCGGAGGAAAAAAACTCAATAAGTTGTTTAATAAAAAAATAAAAAATTTTAAAAAGCCGAAAAGACTGAATAAAGGGAGAAAAATACTGACTGTAACGAGTCCGTTACTGGCAGCCAAATGGAGCGGCGTACGTTGTTGTTTGTTGACCATATTGATTATTTGAGCTCTGTGATTTTGAGCTTTTTGAGGATTGTCGCTCGAGCTACCGAGAGACTCGATGTGATCGAGGAGCAGGGAAGCTGCGGACGAATGTCTCCTCTGGCAGGCGAGATGCAGGGCCGTATTGTTCGAAGAATCCACTGCCCGAACGTCCGCCTTCCATTCCAGCAATAATTCTAAAATTCCAAACGTTATAATTCTCGAAAAAAATAAAAAAATAAAATAAAGTCGTAGGACCCTTTCGCTTATTTCAAAAATTTTAAATGGTCGAAAAAATTGAAAAAAATTTATGAGCTTTTTCTGAACCCTTGAGAAATAAATTAACGGCCGAACCCAAACGACGTATCGTAAGCCTTTGAGGTATAAAAAATCAAACTTGTTGACAGAAAATTTGTCAAAATATTTTTTTCAGCAAGAAATTCAAAAAAAAAATAAATAAAAAAATAATTATCGTCTCACCGATGGCGCTCGATTGGCCGGTGATTGCGGCGTGCAGTAACGGTGTACGTCCCGAATAGTCCTGAGCTTCGATCCCAGCGAGTTCAGGACCGACCGCGCTAATTATGAGTCGAGCACACTCGACGGAGCCCGCGGCAGCGGCGACGTGAAGCGGAAGTCTTCCTCGAGGTGTATCACGTGGTGCAGCGACCGCTTGGCCACCGAATTTGTTTATCAACAACTCCAAGCAATGTCCTGAGCCCTGATGGACTGCACAGTGCACCGGAGAGAAAGGATTCCCTGAAAAATTCATCGAACGTCGGTCGTTACGTTGATCCATTTTTTCCATAATTTTCATCGCAAAAACTGGCGATTTACGTTCAAAAAAACGTCGCGACCGTCGTTGACCGATTAGCAATTTTTCACATAAATTTCGATCCAAACGCATTTTTTTCTATTCCTCGCTCCGATCGCTCGCAGCGAGAAGTAAAATCGGCAGGATTCTGTAAACCAACAAAAAAAACATTGTCCTAAGCATGGAATTACCTTCGAGGGACTCGACGACGTTCTGTTCGAGCAAATACTCGACGCAGTTGGAGTTTCCGTTGTAGCAAGCCCAATGGAGGACCGTGCATCCTTGATCGTCCTTAAGGACCGCTGCACTCGTATCTGCATTTACCAGAGCGGCGAGAGCCTTTAATCTGCGAAAGAATCGTCGAAAAAAGAAAAAAAAATGCATATTTTCATTTTTTCTCGAATTTCATGATTTTTTTGATGATTAATTTTTTGTAATTAATGGAAAAACGAACCTCCCCGAAGCCGCTGCTAAATGCAGCGGCGTTTTCCCATTGGAATCCTGGACCGTCACCTGCGCACCATTTTCCAATAAAAGTTCGACGAGCGGATGATCTCTCTCGTGAATAACGGCCCGAAAAAGTGGCGTGTGTTTGTTGATATCCGGAATGTTACAGTCGGCGTTCCATTTGAGCAAAACCCGAGCACATTCGAGATGAGAATTGGCAACAGCGAGAGCGAGAGACGTGCGTTGTTTAGCGTCGCAGGAATCAATGACCGAGCGATCCTCCGTGTTTTTTAACAAAAGTTTGAGGCACTCTTTGTGGCCCATCGCCGCGGCGCTGTGAACGGGCGTTCGTTTCGTTACGTTGTCCTGTTTTCATCGTTCGAAAATAAAAAAATTCATAAATTTACAATTTTCTTGGATTTTTCCGCTTGGCCGGCCGTCTTTTTGATAATTTTTCAGTTTTAAAATCTTACCTGAACGCAGACGAAGGCGGCACAGCGTAAAAGCAACCTGACACATTGCTCGTGACCCCGGTATGCTGCCAAATCGAGCGGCGTTTTTCCCGTGTCTTCTCTCACGTTTGTACTCGGTGACAACGGCAGTAGTAGCTTTAGAATTTTTCCATGACCGTGATAAGCCTGAGAATAGTGAGAATAAGGATTTTAACAATTTCGAGCATTCACTGGTAGAAGTTTCGGTAATTGTGCAGTTTGACATCAAAGTTATCATGAGGTTTTGACTTTTGATTGCAGTTTCTTCATTTTTTTTATATTTTTGCCATTTTTGATATTTTTTTGACATTCGTTGAGATTTTTTCACCATTTTTTAATATTTTTGCCATTTTTTAGATTTTTGTGCAATTTTTAGATATTTTTGGCATTTTTTGATAATTTTCCTGCCATTTAATTGTATTTTATGATATTTTTGCCATTTTTGATATTTTTTTTGCCATTTTTGGATATTTTTTGTTTATAAAAAGTGAATCGATAAAAAATGTTATCCTCCCCCGACGAAATATTATTAATGGTAACCAATCGAAAGGCTCAAAGAGAAGAAAAAGAAAATTCCCCATTTTTCGGTAGCCAAACTGCATAATTACCCATTTCTCGTGTAAAAATGACCGTGAACGCAATAAAAACATAATGAGATGATTTTCGAGATTTTTCTTTCGACAGAATTCGAATTTCGCTTACGGCAAGGTGGAGAGGGGTAACAGCCGGAGTTGGTGGATCCTGTCGCGTCGATGGCGAGGACGGCGCCGTAATCGCGTGTATTGCTGAATTTCCGAGCACAGTGTCGTGCAGCAAAGTCTCAAGAACAGGCTCGTTACCCCCCGCGACCGCGTAATGGACCGAAGTGAATCCTCGCTTGTCCCGGATCTGGGGGTCTGCGCGGTGGGCCAATAAATATTTGACGCATCTGCAAAAAAAAAAACAAAAAACAAAAAAAAAATTATCGATCGCTCTAAATTCAGAAAACTGCGAAATTTTTTGAATTTTTTTTTCTGAATTTTCGTCGATTCAGAATTTTTAGCGACAAACACGAAAAAAAACACGATGGATTATTGAAAATTGTCAAAAATTCCATTCGCAGCGACTCACTGTCCTCCGTCGTCCGATCTGTTCGGCGCCGCGGCTGCCAAATGCAGAGACGTCGCTCCATTTATATCTTGTGCGTTGGGGTCGCTCCCGTAACCAACGAGAGTAAAGACACACAAGTAACGTCCTTGGCTCGCGGCGTAATGCAACGCCAATCGATTGTCGTTGTCGGAGAGACGGAAATTGGCACCGCTTGACAACAACAGATCTAAACAACCGACGGAGCCCTGAAAGATTTAAAAAATCTTTTCTTACAATTAACATTAAAGCGAAATCCACAAAATTCCATATTTCTCAATGAATTTATGGAAATTTTTCTTTGGGAAAGAATTCTTTTACCAAAAATGTATTGATTTACGTTTTTTTTTTGGAATCTTCATTTTTCACCAATTATTTTTATGAAAGTTGAATTATTTTACGGAAAATTCATTGATTCACGCATTTCTTTAGAGATTTTCAAGTTTGACAAATTATTTTCATCGATGGAGAATTTTTTTTACCAAGAATCCATCGATTTACGTATTTTTTTCGAAATCTTCATTTTTGACGAATTATTTCCACCAGAAAGAACGAAATTGTCGTAATTTTTTCGAAGTTCGATCAAAAACGTTGAATCGTGTGAGAAAAAAGCTTGAAAAATAATTGACGTTACGTTAAATGCTGCGGAATGTAACGGAGTCCTTCCTCCAATGTCACGAGAGTCAATTTTGCGACTGTCGACTTGTAACAATTTTCGACAAACTTCTATGTGTCCGGCGAGGCAACTGAGATGGAGGGGTGTTCTTTGTTCCGCGTTTCTCGCTGCGGGCGAAGCGCCACACTCGAGGAGAGTCGTGGTCAGGCATTCCTGGCCGAACCTTTCGAGTAAAGGAAAAAAAAAAGAAATTTTTCAAAATATTCGATTATTTTTTGATATTTCTAAAAATCTCCTCGTTCCTCCAACTTCATTTTTCTCTGCACTGGTTTTTAATGTCCTTTGAATTCTTACCAAGCGGCTACGTGGAGAGCAGTGTTTCCATTCTTGTCCCTCGTGTCGGGGGACGCGCCCGCATCGAGCAAACTTTTGGAGCGTGTAAAACGGCCATGAATGGCGGTCATGTGGAGCGGAGTTCTTCCATCCTCGGACTGGACGTTGATCGATGCACCGGCGCGTAAAAGCGACTCTAAACAATCGACGCCTTGACTGCTTGCAGCAGCCACGTGCAAGGGTGTTTGTCCGCGATAATTGACAGCCTCTGGATCAGCAATAACAAAAAACCCGAAAATGTACATTTATTTGTTCAATAAATCAGTGGAAAAAAATGTTTTTGCAAATTTCGAGAAAAATCAATAATTGATGATTATTTTTTTTTATTTTATTTTTCATTTATTAAAAAAAAATGTTTGAATTTACTTTCTAAAAATTGAATTTTTAATTATTACCGATCTTGACTTCGTGACGAATAAGTTCAGCGACCGCTTCGACGTGGCCATTCAAACAGGCGATGTGCAGAGGCGTATTCCCATAAACATTCTTCGCCTCGATATCAGCACCGGCTTCGATCAATAGCCGAATACAATCGAGTCGCCCGGAGGCAACGGCGGCGTGCAATGGCGTGTAGAGATCTCGATCCTGTAAAGTTTGGAAAAAAATTGAAATATATTGAAACATTTGGCAATTGTGCGAATGGATCAAACGGAGACACATACTTTGACGTCAACGTCGGCCGCTTTGTCTATAAGAGCTTTGACGACTGTGTCGTGTCCCATGTAAGCGGCGAAATGCAAGGCACGTCGGTCTTTCTTGTCTCGTGCATTGACCACACAACCGGGCTGCGCGAGCAACAATTCCGTCATTTCCAAATGACCGTTGTAAGCCGCGTGATGTAAACTCGTCCTCCCGCCCCTGCGAATACCAAATTTTGTCAAGAGTCGCAGAAAAAATGATTTTTGGGGTCAAAAAAATGGGCAGATTGAATTTTTCGCTTCGGCCTGAATTTTTTTGGATTTTAGGCTTTCCTCAAAATTTGGTTTACCTGTCGGTTACGTTAATATTGAATAACCATGGTATCAGATACTCCGCACACTCAACCGCGTTATTCGCAGCCGCTATGTGCAAAGGACTTTGCCAGTTTCGATCTCTCACATCGACGTGAGCTCCATACTTGAACAAAACTTCCAGAGCTCGATGATTCGACGAACGACAAGCTCTGTGCACCGCCGTTAACCATTCTTTGTCTTTGTTGTTCACTTCCGCTCCGCATAACAATAGAGTTTCTATTATCGTCGGATCGCCTCTGCAAACGAGGATTTTCGTACGTCAGTATTTTACGGTTAGGCCTCCAAATTATTTCTGGACGAATTCAATTTTTTGGAATTTTTACGATTTTCTTTACGTGGAAAAACGGATTTTTTTTTTTCTCATTATCATTGAATTTTGAAAATTTTCCACTCCGAGGAGCGGTTCAGATCAATTGATGATATCTGGACGTACAATAACGCACCTGTAAGCAGCCGCGTGCAACAGCGTCCGTTGCTCCGAATCCTGCCAATGCACATCGGCCAATTCGGTCAACAAGGCACGCACCTCGTCAACGTTGCCTCTAAATATCGCTTGCAACAAAGGCGGCTAGCGAATAAATGGAAATGAAATTTTTTAGTCATCCCAACAACTTATAAAGATTATATGTCCATCAAGAGGGTTTTTATTTGGTTTTTTCATTTTTCTAAGAGTTGATCCGATTGGGAATGTTCGTTCGAGCGGTTCGGAATCATTTTTGGAGTTAAGGATTCTATGTTCGAATTTAAAAAACTGATAAATGATCAACGAAAATATAAATCGGAGCAAGAAAACAAAACCGTGGTTTGCTGAGATTTTTGGTTACGTTGCATAATTCGACTTGCGTGCATCAATTTTTACGCGAGAAATTCAAATTTACGGATTTTTTATGAATTTGTTGGTTCGAAGAAGGAAACTGGCAGGCGATTGTAGAGTTTATTCTAATTATGTTATAAGAATAATCACGAGGGACCGTTACCGGATAGGTTGGGCTGTCAAATGAACATAACCTAAAAAAAAAAATGCTCGATCCGTGTTCTCTGGGATGAAAACGGAGCCGGCAACTGTTCGAATACTGGTTTACTCACCTCCTCAGTTATCTCTCTGATGCTCATATTTTCTAGCGGTTTAATAAAGTTACCGCGAACGCATCGGAGATTGAAAGTTGCGATGAATTTTAGTCGAACGCGGCGCGCGATCTTTTAGAGGGTACATGAGCGCAGAGCTGTCAACGGCGTGCTCAGCGCACTCAGCAGCGTGCTGCTGCAGTCATTAGTTCCTCGTCTCTATATACCACAGCCGAAAAAAAAAACACATGCACAATCGCAAAATTCCGGCATCTTATCGCTGCTCCGGGCAATGTTTATTTTGCAAACGTGTATATTTATCGAAATAGATAAAAATCGTAAAACTTTCGTTATTTACGTTTTTAATGAAACTTTCAATCGTTTTCTTATTAAAAAATAAACGCGATAATGCAAACATATCAATCGTAATATAGGACAAAGGATTTTACACTCCGACGACTTTAGTCTCTGCTATATCATTTTTTGTATTTTTAGATATGAACGTGTATGCCCTCGGGGTGTCTCGCGTCATGCTTCACTTGTTTTCTAATTGTTATTCAAAATATACAGATACATTCTTCATGACGTAATTTTCGCTCAGGCCAAAGATTTTCGTTTTTTTTTTTTTTTTAATAAATAACAAAAATTGGTCGAGACTGTTTTTTGAAGGAGAGTGGTAGAAATTTTGGTATAGCAGTAAAAAGTATTCTGCACAATCAATCGAGATCCCGATGAGGGCAAAAGAATTTTTATCTCCGATTCTTGCGAATTTTTGCGTAATTTTTTCTTTTTTCAATCGTTCTAGAAAAAAGTCGAAAATATGGATGGACGGAACAAAAATATGGGAGTACTCTAAGCGGAGTTTCGGCCGTGAGGTTTTATTGGGTGACTCAACGACCGGAAATTAACGCCAATTTTCATTATCGTTTTGAGTACTAATTCATAATCAAGTAGTATCCTCTGTGTAGTCGACGACATACACTAATTGCCACAAGGTCCTCGGTTACTCCCTCAGTGAGAATCGACGCCACGAATTTTCATATATACAAATGTTTAGGCATCGCAACGTTTATGAGAAGAAGTTTCAGTGCACATTTCTTTTTGCCATCTTGCGGCTGGCTCCGAAATTCTCCATTTGAAAGTTCGGGACCCTTCGTCCTGCGCACCGTTATAGAGTCAGCTCTATATTTGCTTAAAAAATTTGAAACTTATTTTGCAGTTGCCCGTTGTTTTTATTGTGGCGCGACTTTTTGAACAATACAATCATATGATCGCGGGCGACGCGGTTCTCCACGACTGAACAGAGCGAAACTTTAAAATTGAGCTCAAAAATAATTAATGTTCAATTAGGAGAATATTTTTATAATCCGTTGTTTTTTTCGTCGGGCGAATAAATCGCGAGGTCGCGTACAATGTCGCTCGACTCGCGGGTGGAGTGAATCTGCAGAATCGACCGAGTACAGTGAGTTGGAAAAATGCTGGGATTGTCCGCAACAACGCGCGCTGGACGAACGAACAGATCGTCTCCGCGTTTGTTTATCCATGGCGGTGAAATGAAAAAATTCGGGAATAAAACGCAGAAACACGCAGCACTGCGCTCGAGCCTGTGCTTCGTGGATCGTGATTTTCCATGAAGAGAAATCCAAGTGTTGGAAAGATAAAAGCAGCGTGACAAGTGTCAACGGTTTGTGCGCGTTGTAAAATGTTTCGATTGTCTGTTCGGTGATTTTGAGTTCCTAACCACAGTTCTTCCGCATCGAAAACTCATCGTTCTCGAAGCGGCTAAGTGCGTGTTTCCTTCGGTTAAAAGCCTTTTTTTGTTGTATTTTTTTTTTATCATCAGTTGACCAAAAAAGCGCGTGTGCTATGTCCGGGTCAGCCGGTGCTGCGGCAAATTTGTCATTAGTCGCCAGCCTCGCCGCAACAGCAACAACAAAAACGTCACTGTCGGCCAAAACCACACGCAAAAATGAGGATTATTCCGATAAATTCGAAGACGATGAAGATTGGAGATTACCCATTGCCTTCAATCGTCCCAGACACACCGCCGTTATCGAGGGTGTCAATTGCGTTAGCCAATCCTGGAGGATGAAAGAACGGGTTAGTTGCTCCACATTTTTCCACATAATTCCCCAATAATTGTCTCATTCCACGTTCCCCACAACCCTTCAATAAATTATGACGAACAATCCCAAATTTCACGATTTCCGGAAATTTTTGCACAAAAAATTTAAAAAAAATGTCAAATTTGCAGAATCTTTCGTATTCAGAACGATATTTTTCAGCATCAAATTACAAAATCAGTACGATAATTGTCGTGATTTTTAAATTCAACGAAAAAATTAATAGAAAAGCGCCTTTTCCCTTGGACCTAAACGCTGCAAACTCCAATGTCATCCAAAACTGAATTCTCCCACTTATCCCGTGACAACCAAACGGTTTTCCTTCCATGAAGTACACGAGACACAAAAGTTTCAATATATTCCATAAATTTTTGTACTTTTCTTTTACGTCAACCTCCGATTCCGGGGCCGATAATTCGGCCGCTTCATTCCGACTCTTCTCAACGGTGTTTTTTCCTCTTCATAGATGAAAACTGTGAGCGTAGCTCTTGTTTTGTGTTTAAATGTCGGAGTCGATCCGCCGGACATTGTAAAGACTCAACCGTGCGCTCGACTCGAGTGTTGGATCGGTAAGAACTCCGAAAACCCAAAAAGACTCAGTTTTTTTGTTTTTATATCGATTCCAAGAATTTCCTGAGCTCAATGGCTGCTCGTTATTTCCAGATCCTTTATCGATGAGTCCGCAAAAGGCGCTGGAGACGATAGGCTCAAATTTGCAGAAACAGTACGGCCGTTGGCAGCCGAGAGCTCGATACAAGCAAAGTTTAGACCCAACGGTAGAGGAAGTTAAGAAATTGTGTACGTCGTTGAGACGCAATGCCAAAGAGGAAAGAGTTTTGTTTCATTACAACGGCCACGGAGTTCCAAAGCCCACGAGTAACGGCGAAATTTGGGTTTTCAATAGAACGTACACGCAATATATTCCGTTATCTGTGTACGACCTTCAAGCTTGGATGGGGGCGCCGAGTATTTACGTTTACGATTGCTCCAACGCGGGCATCATCGTCGAATCTTTTCAACAATTTGCTGAACAGCACGAGAAGGAGTACGAGGTAAAAAGCACAAAATATAAACAAAAATAATTCGACGGGATATTCGTTCGAGGGAAAACAAGGAATTGATGTGCATGACGGGTCAATCTGACCCGAGGCGTTTTCCAGATCGTTTTATTCCAGTAAAAATGCATTTTTTTGTTGAGACGTTTTTTTATCAAATTATCTACATTTTATGGGTGTAAATTTATTTTTTATAAAACATTCGGTGGCAGAAAATTGTTAGGGCCAAATTGACCCAGTAAAAATGCATTTTTTTTTGTAAAAACGTTTTTTCTAGTAAATTATCCACATTCTATGGGCGTAAATTAATTTTTCATAAAACATTCGATGCGGGAAGATTGTTGGGGTCAAATTGACCCAGTGTGTACTGGAAGGCGTAACAGGAAGAAAAATCAATAAAATCGTCGAGAAAGGGATGAAAAGTAATTTTGTAAATTTCAAAAAAAACTAAAACAGATTGAAAAACAAGCGGTGCAGCAAAATCGAGCGAGCGGGGTCGCCGGGATCGCGACGTCGTCCTATAAAAATTGTATCCAGCTGGCAGCGTGTGCGGCGAATCAAATCCTGCCGATGAATCCAGACTTGCCGGCAGATATATTCAGTTCGTGTCTAACGACGCCCATCAAGATAGCATTACGCTGGTGAGTCTGATCCCCAGCAAAAACTCATTGACCGAACGCCGAGACGAGAAATTTCGTCGATTCATTAAAATTTCTCATTTTGCTCGTTACATTTTTCCATTAACACTTGGACACGTTCGCGTAGGTTTGTGATGCAGAATACAACGAAATTAGTGCCGAAAATATCGTTGGATCTGATTGACAAGTAAGCTACAAATTTAGCGAAGAAACTTTATTTTTCTTTCGTTATTTTATTTGCAAAACAAAACGATCCTTGCTGGCCTTTGCTCACCGTAGCGTTCTGTCGTTGATGCAGAATTCCTGGCCAACTGACAGACAGGCGAACAATGCTGGGAGAACTTAATTGGATATTTACCGCCATCACCGACACTATTGCGTGGAACACATTGCCTCGAGGTTTTCCCACTCTCATATCTATTCCCTTTGCATTAACGAGCTGAATATAAAAATTCAAATTTTCCTGCAATATTTAAAAAAAATGATTAATTTTTCAAATATTTAAAAAATTGGATAACAACATTTTCATCTTCCTGCAGATTTGTTCCAAAGACTGTTCAGACAAGACTTGCTGGTCGCTAGTTTGTTCAGGAATTTCTTACTCGCTGAAAGAATTCTTCGTTCTTACGATTGTACTCCAGTCTCATGTCCAAAATTACCTCCAACTTATCAGGTAATTATGACGTCATTTCAATTTCTCAAAAACCAACATCTCTACGAAACTTCACCTATCTATTATTTATTTATTTTTCACGAATAATAAATAAATAAAATAAAATAAAATAAATAAATGAATAAAATAGATTAAATTAAAAAAATTAATGAAATAAAATAAATAAATAGATAAATAAATGAAATAAAATGAATAAAAATAAATAAATAAATGACTAAAATAAAATAAATAAAAATTCGCAATGCGAAATTCCTCGAGTATTTTTGTTGATGGAGTGAGAAAAAAAGGATTTTTTGTGATCGCAGCATCCGATGTGGCAAGCCTGGGACTTGGCGCTGGATCTTTGCCTAGCGCAGTTGCCAACGATCCTCGACTCCGAAGACCAATTCGTACA
Organism: Campopleginae sp. 14b; assembly: GCA_030522525.1. Taxonomy (NCBI): domain Eukaryota; kingdom Metazoa; phylum Arthropoda; class Insecta; order Hymenoptera; family Ichneumonidae; species Campopleginae sp. 14b. The sequence continues at coordinate 39,173 of JAPYYS010000912.1, forward strand.
TTCCCCATTTTTCGAGGAACAATTGACCGCTTTCGAGGTTTGGCTGAGTTTGGGCTCAAAGAATCGCAACCCGCCGGAACAGCTGCCAATAGTGTTGCAGGTGTTGCTCAGCCAAGTGCACAGGCTCAGAGCGCTCGAGCTGCTCGGATGTTTTCTCGACCTGGGACCTTGGGCGGTCAACTTGGCTCTGAGTGTTGGAATATTTCCCTACGTCCTCAAACTCTTGCAGAGCAATGCTCGAGAACTGCGCCCACTTCTGGTCTTCATTTGGGCCAAAATCCTCGCCGTCGATAGCGTAAGTATAAAAAATTCGCTTAAAAACGAAAAAAAATGATTTTCAACGATTCATCACGATTTCAGACTTGCCAAGCCGACCTTGTACGAGACAACGGTCACAAGTACTTCCTGTCCGTTCTCCAAGACGTTTCCATGCAGGTAAATTAGAAAAATAAATGAAAAAATTTACAAAAAAAATTTTTAATTCGAAAAAAAAATTAAGAAATAGGAAAAAAATTGAATCAATCAATAAAAATTTAAAAAATAAAAATTAAAAATGTTCAAAAATTGAAAAATTTAGAATAAATAAAAATCTGCGAAAATCGAAACATAGGAGGCAATTATTTTTGTGTAGAGCGAGCACAGGACTTTGGCGGCTTTCGTATTGGCCAGCGTCGTCAACAATTATCCCGCTGGCCAGGAAGCAGCTCTGCAGGGCAGTTTAGTCTCCATTTGCCTCGAACAACTCGGCGACTCGAATCCTCTTCTTCGCCAATGGCTCTGTCTATGTCTCGGCAGATTATGGCACAATTACGATAAAGCTAGATGGTGCGGAGTTCGGGACATTGCACACGAAAAACTTTACACTCTGCTCCAGGATCCCGTGCCTGAGGTATCACAAATTTTATTTATCAAAACGCCAACTTCACCGTTGTCTTCGATTTTATAAAAATAAAATAATAATTTAAACGAAAATAGAAAAATTCCTCTTTTCCACAGTTAAAAAAAATATTTATAATTAAATCGCAATTTTTCTATCGAAGGTCCGTGCAGCGAGCGTTTATGCTCTGGGAACGTTCATCAATAGCGTGACAAAACGGAGCGAACACGCCAACAACATCGATCAAATCATCGCAATGACTCTCATCAATACCGTCAGTCACGACATGAGTCCACTAGTCAGAAAAGTACGTGAGTCTATCCTTTCGATGTATTTATAATTTTATAACTATTAAACTCAATTTATTTAATTTTTTTTATTTTTATTCAAAAAAAAAAAATTTTGACTCTTTAAAATTTATTAGTAATAAATTACAATTAAGTTTCGACCAAGGAAAAATTTCATTCAACATCGGAGACTCCGATATTTATTTAAAATTAATTTTTCCGGACAGGAACTGGTCGTAGCGCTCCAGTGGATGGTTTTGCACTTTGAAAATTCTTTCGTAACGCTCGCATTCGCGGAAGAAAGTAGTAGACGCGATCTCGTCGTTGAGACATTGTCGCCGTTCACGGGTATGCGACGAATTGGTTCGCGCGACAGGCTCAAGATTCTTGGACCGAATAACACATACACGGGGGACACGATCGACGGATTTGGACAGGATCGTATAAAGAGAGTGTCGTCTTCGTCCTCGATAAGCAGTTTAGGTAAAAAAATATAAATATCCTAATAATCAATGAGTTTATCAGCGCGACTAACGATTTTTGTGTAATCGATGATTTTTCTCATGCCCTTGTCGTCGACGCAGGAAATAATTGGGAGTTCGTGAGGAAACCATGCGAATCTCTCGGTAATGAAATGAGCTTAACAACAAATGAAATTATTTTAGTTGCATGCTCGTTGTCCATGAGGATCCACCATTTTTCTAGATTTTTGAAAGTTCTCGATCATCAGTACCCGAAACTTTCGACCAAAATTCGAACAATTCCAAAGCAACCATTTTCCTTGCCGATTTTTTCAAACGAGACATACATTTTTTTTTCATTTCATTTTTTTCCTTTTTTTATTTTTCTTTTTCTTTTCCACTTCCGGTCGCACGTAATTTAGTTTTTTTATAAACACGCACATGCACGTGAAACGTATAAAAATCGAATTTTAACGCGTTGGAATATTTGAGGGACCTTTTTTATGAGCCATCGTTTGCCACAGGCCACAGCTCTTTGGGGAATTTGCCGAGTCTCTCGTATGGCAGCGTTTACATGAAACTATGGTACGGTTTCTGCAGCCTTGACAACGATCCTCATCCCACGGTTGCCTCCATGTCCCAGAAGGTCACCAACCACATTCGCAATCAGGCAAGCCTCGATCGGAATTCACTAATTTTCGCTAGTTTTCGTGGCGTTTTTGTTTTTTTTTTAATTAATCATGGCGAACTGCACGATTTTAATCAAAGGTCAAGGAGTCCTCGGCCCCGAAAGAAGTCACCGAGACCAAAATCTCTTCGTCGCTGTCGTTACCTCCGTCGCCATCCAATCGCACGAGCTATCTTGGCAAAGGAGAATCTCCACCGACCGTCAATTCTACGACGGATATTTTACGAACTTCTAGGATTCCTTCGCATACGGCTCGCTCGAGAAAACTCATTCCTAATACGGTGAGAACTACGAAACTCATGCCTCACCCTATGGAGGAAACCTCGAGCCCGTCCAAACAGATTTTTCTTACTTTTTTTTCGCTAGATCGTGACCTTGAGATTTTGGGGACAATAAAAATTGCAATTTCTTGTCTTTTGCTCACGAAATAACGCGAAATGTTATTCTCCGAGCCTTTGGTATGAAAATTCGTGAGGAAAATGAAAATTTTTAAGTCCGATTTTTTATCAGATATCGGAAGAGGCGGACGAGCTTCCAGGGGCGAAGAATCCTCTGACGACTTCGCAGTTCGTTGAGTGGAGTTGTTCGCAGTTTGCTCAGCCGGTGAGTTTCGAGAACGAGACAGAGTCGACGAGTGACGTGGAGAGTAGAGCTCACTACGAGAGGGAATGGCGTTACTTGCGAAACAAGAGGCAACGTCGTGACGCTCGAGAGGAGCAGCAAAAAGCGATTCACTCGAGGATCGAATCGCAGATATTTCACAATCGCGTGCCTCAGCCACCGGAAGTATTGGCTTTCCATCCGTTCGACCATCACCTCGCGGTCGCTGCCAAAGACTCTTTCGGTATTTGGGACTGGCAGACCGGACACAAATTGACATATTGCACGAGTCGCGGCAGCAAACCCTCCAGACTAACGGCTCTCGAATTCATAAATTCGCACGACGTCTCTTTTCTCCTAGCAGCATCGGACGACGGGGCAGTTAGAATATGGAAAAATTATTGCAACATGCTTGGCCGCGATCCGGTCCTCCTGACGGCTTGGCAAGCCCTGGCCGACGTTCAGCCAGCCCCAAAAGGATCAGCAGGTAATGCTCGATTATTTAAATTTCCGGGTCACCCGGAACATCCAAAATTTCCTCGAAATTAAATAAAATAATAAAAAATACAATAACAAATTAATAGGGAATAAAATGATAAAACAATAAAAAATAAGGTTATAAAAAATAAAATATTAAAAAAATTAAATTAAAATAAAATAATTAAAAATAATGAATAAATAAATAATAAATTTTCAAAATAATAATAATAACAATAATGAAGAAAAAAAATCGATTCATCTTTCAATCAGCAACTAGATCGTTAAACCGATCGAAATTTTCAGCATCGGCGGGCCTGGTGACGAGTTGGGAGCAGAAATCCTTGACGCTGGCGGTGAGTGGTGACGCGCGGATCGTAAGGCTTTGGGATGCGGAAACCGAGTTGAAAAAGCAAGATTTGCCAACGGGTGCCGATTGTTGTGCCACGTGTCTCGACACCGACGGTTCCGGTGCGATGATGGTCCTCGGTTGCGGTGACGGTTCCGTCCGTCTCTTCGATCGGCGGCTCTCCCCCGTCGAGTCAAGGGTATTGACCTGGCGCGAGCACAATGCCTGGGTCCTCGGTGCTCATTTCCTCAAAACTTCGTCACACCCTCCACGCCTCATAACCGCATCCTCCACCGGTGACATCAAAATTTTCGATCTCCGTAAAAACTCTTCCTTGAGCACCATACAAACTACTCAAGTCATCACGTCCTTCGCCGTCCACGACGACGCTAATAACTTTGCGTGGTGAGTTTCCGCCGTTGAATTTCATTGAAAACGATCAATTTGAACTTTTCAAGGCCATTCAAGGTCAAGCAAGGTCAAGCAAGGTCATTCAAGACCGGTCAAGGTCAATAAAGGTTATTAAAGGCCGAACCAGGTCAAGCGAGGTCGTTCAAGGTCATTTATTAGCATTGGGACGTAATACGGTGGCCGACTGTTTCTATTTTTTGAAAATCGCATAGACGCAATCAACTTCCGGCCACAAACGTGAAAACCCGGAAAAAATGAGTCGATCGGTGACTTCGCGGTCGTTGTCAATCGCGGGGTTTTCAAGTTTAAGAAGAAATAAAAAAAAATATTATAAGATATTCGTCGGGCGTAGGGGGAAATAAGAAAAAAGCAGAACGAGCCGTTAAAAATATTGTTATTGGAGATGAAAAAAAGGCGGAAATTGATGGCACGAAAAGATTTAATTGATTTATTAGGACGACGATATAAAAACAAAGTTTTAATCGTTGTTTCCTTCGCTTCCTCGACACTCAACGAATTCGAGGGTCAAATTTGTTGACTCGTGTAATTTCCTCTTTTTCCGAGGGAATATTAAGTTCGTACTAATTTGGTAAACGCCTTTATTCGCAGCGGCTCGATGAATCATTGTATAAGCGTGTACAATACATCCGGACAACATCTGAACACGATCAAGTTCCACGAGGGATTCATGGGCACGAGGATCGGCCCAGTCGGGTGTCTGAGTTTCCATCCTCACCGCGTCATCCTCGCAGCCGGTTGCGTCGACAGCTCAATCACCGTTTTCGCCTCCGAGCCACGCAGATGACTGTCCGAGATGGAGTTCGTCAATGGCTACGATCTCAGACTCTGAATTTGACGGTAAATTTCACAAAAAAATTGAAAAAACGAAATACCTAAATTTAAGGGAAAATGCCGTGATCCTAATATTCAAATACCAGCCTCGCGTCATCGACATCGTTTTAAGCAGCTTCGCTACATACAACAATATTATAATTATTTCATAAATTAATAATATTTATTATTACTAAATTAATTTATTATAATTGTTATTATTTGATTATGAAAATATTAATAAATAATAACAATTATGAATAATAAATTAATTAATTATTATAAACATAATTTAGTAATAATAAATTAATAAAATTTCAATTATTTTAATGGAATAAAATAATAAATTTATTGAATTATCAAATAAATTTATTATTGATAATTTATTATTATTAAATTAATTTAACAATAATAAATTAATAAAATTTAGTGAAAATATTCTCTGGCATCAAATACGATGACACAACTTTTTTCCTCCATTCTAGTATTGTTGTTCATAGCGAACCTCCTTAAGTTCCCTAAATAATTGTTTTTGCTTCGTAAACGAAAAAACAAAAAAACTAAACGATCATTTCCTCGTTGGCTATTCCCATCGAGGACGTTGCTCAAAAAAATATTACACCGTTCCTACTCCAGGAAAGAGAGCAGCTGGACAGGAAAATTTAGCTCCTCGAATTTTGTCCAAACTTTGAGAAAAACGCTTGAAAGCTCCATTCACTCGGCTGTTGCTCAAATTTCACAGCTTTCGCCAGCGCTTTCTCAAAAATCATGAAATCCGATAGAGCAAGAGGAGCATTTTTACTCCCATTCGAGACTCACATCTTGCCGATAATTATTCACTAAGGGATTCTCTTGAATTATAAACAATTGAGCGATTATGTGTCCCCAAATTTTTTTATTACCGTCGTCGATTTTTTTTTTAATCCTCGATGATTTTCCAAAAACTTGGAGCCTTTACATGAAAAATTGACAAAAAAATCTTTGGCGATCTTTGAAAAAATTGTGACCAAAGAAATTTTTTTTTTTCTTATCGCAGAATACCTTTCGAAATATTGGGAAAAAGTATTTTCGAAAATGAATAGAAAATGTTTGAGGATTTTGGGGAAAAAAAATTTGTTCATTTTTGAAAAAAATTTTGAATTTTTCGTTGTCCGACTTATCCGCAAAAGTAGGGAAAGAGTTTTTGGAGAATTTCAAGGACACGTAATCGCTCGATCCCGAAGATCTCTGAAAAATATTCGGAGAGACAAAATTTGTGAAAAAAAAAGTCTGCTTTCCGGTTCTAATCTCGGAATCGTGTGCCACGCCGGAAACCATAAGGTTGGCTCATCCGGCGCAAAGAAACTGAACGATGCGAGGTACAGATGGGCGCGGGGGCAAGATTCTTTGATTATGCGCAAAGGGAACATAATTGGCGAGCATAATCGTGTCTCGTGGGCGGTGACGCTGGTGGGCGTCGGATTCGAGTCGAGAAAATCGTCGAGCCAAACATAAATTACGAATGCATTACAAGTGGCGATTTAAGTTTCACCGAGCGCGTTTTTTAAAAGCCATTTTCGCGAGAGAGCGAGAGAAAGACAAAAAACGATAAACCTGTAAATAAATGACAAATATGAAATAATAAGGAAAAGCAATGGGAGAAGAACTCATCGGCATTGTCAACGAGCATCGTGAGCTCCGAGAGGATGGCCAAATATTAAGACATTCTTGTAAATAAAAAATATCGATCGATGTATCGCGCAAACAGCTGAAACGCGCTTCCCGCTGTACCGACGACAACTTTTCCGTCAAAACGATGAAAAACGTTGAATTCTTGGAAATCGCGCAACTTTATTTTCCCAAAAACGAATTTTCGGGGAAAAAAATCGATCCGAATGATTTCGGTCCGAAAACAAGATCGATTAAAATTTTTCCCCATTTTTAACCGAACGAAATACAATCCGCCACGATCGCAGATTCCCCACCGCGTACCGCCAATTTGCTGAATGAAACGATCACCGAAAACAAAAACACACAATTTTTTGCTATTTTTCTGTTTGACCTTACTGGACCTTGAGATCGAGTAAAATCGAAACAAACACACGCCCTCGCTATACGAGCACTTCTGCTACGAGAAAGGTTAGAGCCTGTTGACCTCTGTACCATAAAATGTATAGCGCATCGGCTAAGGTAATCGATGCACGAACGTGAGTCAAGCAAGTGCTTCATTTTTTCACAAAAAGTCGGAAGCCAAAATCGAGAATCTCGAGTATAACGAGAAAACAAAAAAAACGACGAAGATTCGTTCACGATTTTGTGATTTTTTGGTGAAAATATTCTTTTAGCCACCGAGACACGCGAATTTTCGGCTTCGCGTCGATTTTTCGCTCGAAACTCGGCAAAAGGTCGCGCCGAAAATTTAGCACTTGTTCGACTGACGTATTCCGAAGCGATCGCGTGACGATTCACGAAATCTATCGGCGGTTCGATGAACCTCGAGGGAACGGTGACGAGAGGAAAAAAGTGGGAAAAGGGATAAAAGAAATGGTGAACTGTTCGTAGTATTTAGATATATTGTGGACGAGAGTTGAGATTTGCGTGTATCGAATGACGAGAACGAGACGATTTTTTTTTTTTTTTTTTTTTTTTTTTTTTTTTTTTTTTTTTTTTTTTTTTTTTTATAAAAATAACAAAAATTTTTTTTTTTTTTTTTAAATTTCTTTCTTATTTGGCGAAAAAAAGGAACAAAGATGTCGGACTTTCGATGAAAATCCTTCGCTATTAATGCCTATGTACATAGTTGCCTGATAAACAATAAAAAAAAACACCACGATCATGTTGACCCGCTCTGAAAAACACACCGAGTATTCATTTCTCACGTCATTCCTAAACGCCCGGAGGTTAGATTGCCAAGAAACTCGACGCGATATAAAAACGACCGTTTTTTTTTCATTCACCCCAGGCCGGAGGGTTAATCAGTCACTTGCCGCCATCGTGGCATGAACTAAACTAAAGTGGTGCATTATGCGACCGAGCTGACCGAAGATGCGGCGATGAGACTCCGCTCCGATCATTATCTTATTTTTGTTTCCAACGATTTCTCCGCAGGATACAGTCTGCGCGAAAAGTCCAAAAAACGTTGGCCCGTTCCCGCGGCGAAAAAATGAGTTCGAGTTGAAAAATCGAGTTTTTTCGAAGATTTTTGCTCTTACTTGGATTTTTGCTCGAAATTCGTCAAAATTTTCAAAACTCTTTAAAAATTCATAAAAAATTATATTCGCAGTTGCAACACCGCACGTTCCGCTTCGCATATCCGGCCTAGACCGGACGTGGCTAGAGTCTGTTTAGGTACGCGCCTAGGAACACGCCGCTTCGGCCATGAATTTACTGCTAAGTGGAACAACGAATGACCCGGTTAAGGCAAACACGACGACATGATTTAAAATCGTTTTTTTCCTTTTGTTTATTATTATTTAAACATTTAATGGAAAATTACGAGAATTTAGTTCGTTGCGACTACTTTTGGCGCTATTTTATTTTTTTTCGGTATGAACCGGAAATGGTCAGTGCGCTAGTCCAATCAGTTCGTTGGAGATGCTCGTGATTAAGTATTTATTTTTTAATTATTTATCCACGGATTTATAAATTAATTCGATCAATAATAACGATTCATTATTTGTTCATCGCGAATGATACGTCGTAATTTTTTTCACCCCGTAACGAAAACATCGACCCCCACGGAGGCATTTTTGGCGGTCAAATGTTGCAACCACGTGATCGATCGCAGTATCGACGAGAATGAATTAATGTCGAGAAAGTTGATGGGAATCGTTGATTCGTTATTGTCGATAAATTTGTTTTCGGTGAAGAAAAATGTGTTTGGCAAAAAGCCGCGTTCAGGGAGACTATTAAATTCCAAGTGTTTATGGCGAAGTGTGTGTCGAACTTTTGTCGTTGCGTGAATAATGCCGAAATTTTGGTGACGCAACGCAAAGGACCTTGTCGCGGCTGACACGATATACGTCACTTCTGTCAAGGTGAGTATCAACAGTGTGGTCGTTTTACGGTAATTCACCGCGATTATTGCTATTAATAGGGTCTCGTACGTGAAACATCGGAGAGCGTAACCTCAAAATTGATAAGCGGGTATAAAAGCGCCACTTACGCGTCCCGATCGCGACTCGTGTCCTACCGGTTTTTTAGCCATTTGAAAAAAACTACCAGCCGCTTATATACAATGGCCGATGCGTCATCATAAATATTTCATGCACCGTCCGTGCGATCTCAGAGTTCGAAATAACGGGTCTCACCAAATACCTCCGAGCACGATACGTTCTTTTTTCTCACTCCTTTTTTATCTTTCATCTTTTTTCGCCAAACAACGCTCCACCGTAATTTTCGTACGCGCGCGCGCGCGCGTTTTATATCTCTCTCGTTAAATTATTTGTTCGCGAAAGCGATGAAATTTTAATTTATGGACCAGATTCATAAATCGCAGAGGGAACATCGAATTGTTCGCATTCGCGCGGGCTTTTCACGATAATTTTCATATGTGTATCAACGAGCCCGGAACACTGAAAAGAAAATTTCGTTGGGAAGATCGATATTTTGTTGGAAACTTTCGATTAAACGTTTTTTTTTTAAATATCTTTTGACATTTTTTTGAAAAATTGGAAAAAGTTTATTCGGAAAGTACATCTTTGAAATGATCAAAAAATATTTAACCGTTTTTCAAAAAATATGGATGTTTTTTCATAAAATTCTCTTTTCAGTGAACGAGCCCGTAAAATAATTATTTTACGAAAAATATTAATGAAAAAAAAAGCATTCCCGTCATAATTATTCTTTTTCTCGTAATTGCAACCGCTTCCTCATCTCCTTTATTATCCATGCAACTTCCAAGCATACATAACGATATAACGATAGATAATCGTAACTATCGATAAGCTCGCGTCCCCCTACTAGGGAGGAAAATGGCCGCGAGGTGACGCGCCCGCCGCGCGATCCGGTTTTTTTCGTATCTCGTCAAATATCGCATCGAAGATTTTTGTTGATGCGTTTCGACGACGAAGCACGAGTCTCGTGAGAGAAAAATCGAGGCAACGCAAATTAGTCAATCGTCGATGTATACAGGAAAAAAGATCCTAAATAATGGAGAATCTTTGAAAAGTGTAAAACATTCTCGAGGTCTTCGGCCTCTGACATACACAGACACACTCTTGTATCTTTTGTGTACACAAAGCTTTATCAAGAGCCTTTATCGCTCTAGCGTTTGTTAACCCTATGTGTGTCAATTAGGACGGTACATGCTTCGAGAAGTTAAAGTGACTTCCCATTTTCGTGCTACCTGCTGCTGGATGTTCTGTCGATGTTTTTTCGTCATGTGGTCGTGAAAAAAGCTGTAAATATTGGGACACGCGATCTTTTCGTACGGAATTTTGTGCCGAGCTGTGTATTCGATGGAAAAGTTCGAAAAATAAAAAAAAAATCGATCCCCTTTGTTTCCTGTGTTTCCCAAATTCCTCGTGTTTTTCATTTAATCCCCGGAAATCGAAATTCGCGAATTTCTCGGCCATTCGACGCGGCGTCTTTGTCCGAGCGTCCGATTAACTGAAACATGTTAGCCATGTTGTTCCCTTTGTCAAAAAAAAACGGACAAAGGTGGGCCAATTGACTTCTGGGCTCTCCGCGGAGTGGGGATAAAATTGAAAGAACAAATTACGAACTGTCAAGACGAGATGACGAGGGTAAGGCGTCCATGCATTCGCGTCTATATGTGCTTGTGGATTAAACGAAAATGACGTGATAATGAAAAGAATTAAAAAATGAAAAAAATTATAATCCGTACTAACGAGATCGGGAATCGGGATATTTAATTTTTCTGCTCGTCCGCGTCCAAGTCTCCATTTTTTTTCGCCCACGCGATTAGTGACGTTTTTGTTTCGTATTTTTTATATTTTTGTTCTCGCTGTCGATCGATTCTCATTGGATCGCGCTCGCGAGTGATAAACATCGCGATTTTCTTTGGAACTCTGCCGCGACAATCTTGATCGCACGGCCACGCTCAAAATCGTGGGAAAAAAATGGCGGCCGATGTTTTGTTTGTACTCCACGTGCTTGGCGATAAGATAAAACGCACTTTTTTGTAACTGCCTCGACGCAACCGGCACATCGCGCGCCCGGAACGATATACATACGTAATCTTATTCTTGCCACGCGTCTCCCGGATTTATTCTTTTCCTCAGACCTCAAAACGAGTCCCCCATCCTCCTTCCCCTCCTTTTCTCTCTCTCTCTCTTTTCTCTCTTCGCGGTATTTCTCGGTGTCAGTGTCTCTTGTGTGTAAAGCACACGGGGGGTCAGCGTCAAAGCGTGAAAAGGCGTGCAAATGATCACTCGTCTATTTGCACGAGTACACATGCCCGACTGTCGCTACTTTGTCTGCTTTTTCGAATTTTTCAGAAAATATGGGAGTATCGCTAGTTTGTCTTTCACGTTTTTTTTTCGGAAAATATGATATTCCAGCATTTTTTAACGCCATCTGTCTAAATTTAAAAAATTTCAATTGCATAATCGTTTTTGATGTTTTTTTCCCGAAATTTCTGTAAAATATAATATTGCAGCAATTTTTTTGCACAAATTTTTGTTAATTTGACAATTTTTTGTCTTCTGAAGTTCGATCGATCGCCGCGAAAATGTCGAACGTAAACAAAACAGTTTTCTAACCGTTCGAACTATTCCGCAGGCTCTCCAGCAGCTTCGCGTGCCCAGAAAAAAAGATTTTCTGGTTCTCGTTTTCTAAGTTTTACGTAAAAATGTACGAGACCGTCTAGACTTTTATATTTTTTTTCTAATCAATAAAATCCTGTTATGAAAATGGTGTATCGTTTATTGTGGAGTATCCGTTAGTAAAGTGGTATAACTATCGAAGTATGTAAAGAAGACTAGCAAGCGTGTGTGAAGGGAGTAAGAGGGAAGGTTGGTGGCGCATGCGTGTAGCGATGTGCTGCGGAACTCTCCCGTCCAAGGTAATCATACTGGTCGATTCAGCCGAGATTTCCCACCAGCACGGTGGAGAGGATCGGAGTGAGTGTTGAGTGTTCAGTGGTACGGCCACCGCGGTTCGAGGCGGTACAGCTCGCGTCGCCGCATTTTTTCTTTACGGACTCGAAAAATTGCGAGTTCGCTCTCGAGTGTTTTTATTTTTTTCTTGAGGATTTGTGATTCATCGACGTTTTAACTTTACGGAAGTGACCTCGCCATATCGCGCGACTATTGCACGAGCGTCCTTGGATTAAAATCGTAAATAAATAAAAGTGTTTTATCGAGAATCAATATCAATAAAGAAGGCAAATGGATAAATGAAAACAAGCTCCGAGAACCGAGAGATTTCGTAAGGACGCGCTGAGGAATGGAACCTTCGGGCAAAATAGACGTGCGAAAAGTTGCAATAGACTTTTTGTGTGTCGTTTTCGGTGAGTTATTTTATTTCCACGAAACACGCAGAATAATTCCTGACCGAGCCCGTGAATGCCGAATAGACGCGCTCACGTGTACGTGTTTGTTTTTTTTTTTATCAAACGAAAGAAAACCACGCGTTACGAGCTGAGCTTTAAATCGTGCACGCGTTAATGTATCAATATAGGGAGCGAAAAAACGAGGGGGAATAGGGACTCGCGGTTCGACGACCACAGTGAGCTGCTGCGGGGCTGTCACTTTGACAAATCGAATAAAAGACGCGCGCGCGCGCAACGCCGTTGCTCTCGTATTTACCAACTTCGAGACTCTTTTATTGTCGTTTTCCTCCTTTTCCTCGCGCTCCTCAGCCTCGTGAACTATGGATTCCTCCGACAATATTCATTTTATCGGCTGTTTACTAGCTTTTCCCGCAATTCTCATTCTTTCTCTACAATAATAATAATTATATCGATACATGTGCTGTCATTCGAAATTTATATCGATGAGGTTATGCCACTGACGTAATAATATACATTCCTGCTCCGCGAGTCTTTCAATGACATTTTATGAATGCTCGCGTCCCCAGGGCCCGATCCCCGATTCTTCGTACCATCGATTATTATCCAGCTCGTTTTCATTTCGCCCTCCAATAACCGAATCGTCTCGAATCTTTTTTCCTGCACCGCAACGATATTTTTCATCAATATTTTTTTTTTCCTTTGATCGCGGTTGATATCCACCCTTTTTTTTGGCACGTGGGATCGTGAAGTTTCGAGGAACTCGAAAACGTCAAAATGACAGAATCTTTTTGTCTTTCGAGCCCGATTTTTGTTTTTGGCTCGAAAAAATCGCGAAAAATTACTATCGATCCAAAAATGATCGATGCACGGAAAAAAATATACGCATTTGTTTTAAAATGAAAATTCCTCCTAAAAATTCAAAATTCATCAAATAAATTCAAAATTCACCAAAAAAATCGAAAATTCACCATAAAAATTCAAAATCCACCAAAAAATCGAAAATTCCCCATAAAAATTCAAAATTCACCATAAAAATGGAAAAATAATTTTAAAAAATCAAAATTCACCATAAAAATGGAAAAATCATCAAAAAAATTCAAAATTCATCATAAAAATTCAAAATCAATTTGTTTTTTTTGCTCCGCGAGCAGAAAATTAGCAAAATATTTTTTTTTACATTCGCGCTTCAAAAGTGAGATAAAAAATTGTTCCCTTCGATCTTCAGTCCAATTTTTCTCCATAAATCGAAAAAATCCCTAAAAAAGTTGATCCCCACCAGAAAATTGGTTTTTTTTTCGTAAAAAGTCGAAAAATCGAGAGGAAATTGATAAAAAATTGGAAAAATTGTTTTCTCGTCCAAAATTTTTGCCCATACAATTTTGTCACGATTAACCGGATGGAGATGCGAAAGGGTAAGTTAGAAACAATTATCGAGACAGTGTCAGCTCGCATAGCGAACAATTGTAAGAACGTCGTGGCTCTGCGGAGCAGGCAACTCGTCGATATACCAACTCGGCGCGTTCTATGCCTCCCCGTCCATCGATAAATTGCCGAGCCATCATCATCACGAAGAATTAATGTTGCGCTGGAGTCGATGTATTGTACGAAACATGGCAAGAGTCTGATCTATAGCGAACAACGCGAGGGAGGTCTATGAACCAATTTACGCTCTTTCATACGAGAATACGTGCTCAGCGACGTACAGATATTTATAGATATACCGATATATAAGCTTTTCCTCTTCGGATACACCGCAAAGCCTCGTGTCGGAGCTTGCATCGTTACCATTCATCAACAGATTCCTCCTCATCATTTTTTATCCTCATTTTTTATCTCCCCATCACGAATCGATCTTTTGTGAACTTTGTTGGAAAAATTTCTTTGGAAAAGATCGATATTTTTTTGGATACGTTCGACTAAACGTTTTTTTTGAAAAATCACTAAAATTTTGTCACTGCAGCGCGAAATATTGAAGAAAGTTTCTTAGGAAAGTAAATTTTTGTCATCCCATCCGTAAAATTTGTTGACACTCGTTGTAAATGAAAAAAAATTGTCTAAAAAACGAAAATTTCGAAATTATCAAAAAATATTTAGTTCACCATTTTCAAGAAAATTTCTAAGGGGGTTTGGGAGCGAAGGAATAAAGAGTAGAATCGTGGAACCGGCCACGAGGCATCGAATAAATATTCCGAATCGATGAAACATTCATCGACACCTTAGAAGTATTTTTTATCTCAACCTCGTCCATATATAAAAAAAATAACATTTCCAAGAAGTTTTTCCTCCACGATACCCTTTTTTTTGCTTCTCTAACTTGACACTTTTTTTTATACCCACGTGTGGCCATTCGTATCAACTTCGAGGTCTTGTTTGCTTATCTGGATCAGAATCAAGGCTACTGTTCTCGCGATAGTTTATTGGCGTCGTCGCTATCGCCCCAACGCCTCTTGGATATCGTTGCGAAGCTACGGCAACGCCATCGGTCGGTTAACCGCGGCAACTCGAGGGCGTTTTTCTCATAGACGTGAACATATGATTC
>JAPYYS010000913.1:0-44170 GCA_030522525.1 Campopleginae sp. 14b
CAAACCCAAACAAACCCAAACAAACCCAAACAAACCCAAACCCAAATAATTTTTTGGCATTGTTTGCGTTTGTTCACGTTCGTTTGCATTTGTTTGCGTTTGCGTTTGGGTTTGGGTTTGGGTTTGTTTGGGTTTGTTTGCGCTTGTTTGCGTTTGAAATTCTTTTCATTCCCTCCCGAATGCCCATGATCGACCAACCAACCGACTGTTTGACCGACTTACCGACTGACAAACTAAGAACGTCTTAGAAAAAGAAAAATGAAAATTTCATCGTGTTGAATAGCGACTATCGAGATTTTGAACTTTGACCGGAAAATTGAGGTCGATCGAGAAACAGATTTCATATATATTGCGAGCTTTGCGATGTCACGAGGTACGAGATTGTTCCAACGTTGAAGAGAATTTGTTTTTTCTTTCATCAATCATCGCTTTTTGAATTTTTAATGATGCGATTAAAAATTTGAAAACCATCTAATCAAAATTATATCATGCAACGCCACGTATTTTTCAGGACGTTCTCTTTTTTTCTTGGCGGTTCCAACTTTTTATAACTTTAACCGCGGTTTTCACTAAGAAAGGGCGGGGGGGGGATCTATGATCCTTTTTCCACTATTCCGACAGTATTTGAGTGGCTCTTTGTTATGGCGTAGGAAAAATTACAATCAAGCGAACGTTTTTTTTTCTATTTTCGATCGTGAAAATGTTTATTGAGAGTATATTGCGACTTGAATGTAAATGGAGGTTGATGGTTGCTTATCGATCAAACAAGACTCCTTATTACATCTTGGATACTTTTGGAATTTGTTTCGGTCAAGAGGGCGAATAAGTCATCAAGTATCGTGTAAAAATGCCAACGAAAGGAAAGGGAAAGAAGAAAAAGGGAGAAAATGGTGGTGGCAGCGGGAATGGTGGTAAATCAAAGAAAAACTCGAGAAGCGCGAAACGTAGCGGAGGAAGAGCCAAATTCGCGATGGATATATTCAACGACGAAGTTATGGAAAATGCTTATTATACTTGTCACAACATAATGGACGTTCTCAAATGTCGTGGCTTTCCGTGGCCGGATGCTCAGAAGAAAAAGAAAAAAGGAAAGAAATAAACGAAAAGGAAACTTTATTTTGTAAATCTGTCGTGGATCGACCACTCGACGGGTAAGTACACACGATACATACAAACAATACTTTTACTCGTATGAATTAATATGCATTCCGTTGGGTTTTCAGAGGCATGGATACCAACTGCACTTTGGGCGACAAACTTTTCGAGTTGATATGTCTCGGTTTTGCTTTTTGCTGCTGCTGCTGCTGACTTATGATGAATAAATAAACTGACGAATCGTGATGAACGAAGCCTTATTTCTCCGGAAACGGGATAGCGGATTGGGCATTTTTATTAATTAAATAACTCGCGATATTGAATCGGTGGCTATCAAGCATCCGAGGACCGTTGAAAACGCAATGAACGGTCACGCGTTGACCGTACTTGAGATCGGGCAACAACTGCAACAATGTCAAATTAAATACGGTTGGAGAAAATTTCTTGACAATTTGCATGAGAATATGGAGAGGCGGGGAGATGATACCTTGGGCGTGAGTAGGAAATATTGGCAGCCGGATCGTTCGGTTATCTTGACGATTAGATCGAAAATGCGACGTTCGTTGGTCGAGTCCATTCCCTGATGGAGAAAAACAAAAGAAAAGTATAAACTGGATGGATCGAAGCGCGATGATGTCAAAGTTGTGGTGAGGGAGGAAGTGAAGGAGGAAAATAGTAACCTGGTTGATTTCGTCGACGCATCGAAAGGGCACAACGGACATTTGCTGAAGGGCAATCATGTAAATGGCAGTGGTAACGGCTCTCTCGCCTCCGCTCTGACGCTGCCTCGATAATTCTTCGAGTGCGTCATCGTGCCGAAATCGTATCATTATGCTGATGCCATATTGTTCGTATTCGTGCTGCGGTATCGAGAGCGAGGATATTAATATAGATAAAGAGAATAAATGAAAATGGAGATTTGAGGAAAGGAATGTCACCGGATTGTTGGGGATTTTGAGTGAAACTTCTCCCGAGCATTCCATCAGATGAAAGTAAGCTGTAAAATTTTCATTGATTCGAGCAATGAGCTTTTCGAGGGCCGTCACCCAGACCAGTCTTATTTTTTCAATGTCAGCGGCGAGCTTTATTCCCGTAGCATTCAATTTTTCCATCTCCTCCGTAGCGTTATGGACATTCGCCTCGGTTTTTTCATAG
Organism: Campopleginae sp. 14b; assembly: GCA_030522525.1. Classification (NCBI taxonomy): domain Eukaryota; kingdom Metazoa; phylum Arthropoda; class Insecta; order Hymenoptera; family Ichneumonidae; species Campopleginae sp. 14b. The sequence continues at coordinate 2,251 of JAPYYS010000913.1, forward strand.
TTCCGAAGTACCTGCAACGCGACGCAATAAAATTTTCTTCCAAGCGGCTTCTCGTCGTGTCGTGCTCGTGTAATAAATTTCGCTGCTTTATGCTTCTCTTACTTGTTCATTTTCGGCGTTGTCATCGCCGAGACAATATATTTCGGCTTCGGCATCGATGATGGCGGCGTCGATCTCGACTACCGTCGACGCAAGTTTGCCAAATGCGGATTGATAAGGCGCAAAATTATCGTCCGACGGGCACAAACCGTCGGTACTGGCAATCGCGCGATCGTAATATTTTTCGGTCTCGTTTCTCAACGTTGCCATTTCTTCGGTGAGCCTCGTGCAATCTTGTTCCATCGTTTGCAGCTCGAATCTCAATTCTTCCCATTCGCATTTTTTCCTCGTCCGGGCGTTACGCAAATATTCGAGCTCCAATTTCCACTCTTCGTGGCTCGATATGAATTTCGAAACTTCCGACAGCTGACGGTTGTATTTCCCGTACCATTTTATTTGATCCTCCAATATTTTCTGTCGGCAAAACGATTGTCGCGTTAACTTAAAGACCCGCCCGACGCGATGCCGTAACGGTTCGAGTATACTCACTTGAACTTTGCAGGCGGTAGCAGCTTTTACCATCTCAACCCTCGGAGGGATATCCTTTTGCAAATAAACAATCTTATTCTCGACCATTTTTATTCTCGTCTTGAGATATTCGATCGTTTGAATTTTTCGTCGAGCGTCTCTCTTTGCCGCGCGCAAAGCGTCGATATCTCTATTTAACCGGCCAATCTCGTCCTCGATTATTTTCAATTTGGCGGCAAGTTTTATCTTCTTTTCGTTGAGAGACTCCAACCTGAAGGCAAAGAGAAGACAAGAGAAGATGAAATTGTAATTGGTGGTAGTTTGACGTTTGAGACGTACTTTTGGCGAAAAGCGGCTATTCGGTTGTTGTCTTGACTTATCGAGAGCATTCCATTGCCGATAACGGCGGAGGATCGAGTAGATTTTTCCCCGGAATATTTGGAGGTATTTATCGCGTAGAATGTATTGGCTGCGCGCAAGGGAAAAATAAAAAAAAAAAAAACAATTTGAGAAAGAGAGGCGAATGGTTGTTGCGTGTGTATTATATGTGATAGACCGACCGGTAAAGAAAACTCTTATTTCATCGGGAATGCGGGCGATATTGTTTTCAACGGTGGCCGAACCGACCGGAATGTTGTGAATGTTGTATTGCGAAATCAAATAATTCATAATGGTGGGTGGAGCCTCGATAAAATCAGCAAGATAATTGTCGAATCCATAAGGGCGCAAATGCTCGATCGGTACGTTCGGAGTCGTGTCCAAATTTTTGTCCGGAGATTCGGAAATAACGTTGATGGTGAGTTTCTTTTCGTCCCTCAAATGTCCCATTAGTTTGTTCATGTCGGCTTTGTCTTCGCAAACAAAGGCAACCAGATCGCGATAAGATACGATTGTTTCGAGATGCTTGGCGTATCTGTCATCCTTGACGTGAATTTTCAACAACATTGGCTCGTGAACCTGTCCTCTGAACTCGTTTTCGTGCTTTCGTAACCACAGCAGGCCCTCGTAAGCGTCATGGCTTCTCGTTTTCAAGAGCTCCAAACGCTTCGTATCGACGTCCGAAGCGGCTCTGATTCGCTCCATTACCGCTGAAACGCGACGAACGGCATTGAATTTTTTCCAATTTTTTTTCTATTTTTCGTTTGCGCAAACTTTAAACTCACGGCCAATTTCAAAGTCGACCTCTCTCTCGTCGGCTTCGATGACAAACTTTCGATGCATCAAGTCATTTATCAAAGCGCTTATTCGTTCGAGTTGGCCGCTCATCGGAGCCGCCGCCGCCGCCGCCGCCGCCGCCGCCACCGAGGCTTCCTCTGAAAATTCATTTTTTCATATTATTTATCAAGTTTTGGCCCGACGGGCAAAGGCATAAGCGTACCGGTTGCCATCTCGTCTATGATTACTTGGAGATCGTTTTCGAGCTTGTTTTTTTGCTGGCCAAGACCGGCAATCTCGCGATCACGATTCTTTTCCATCTCGGCGTGATATCTGAGCTTTCTTTCCTCTTCCGTTATTTCTTCCGCCTTCTCTTGTACCTGGTCCAACATTGTTTCCGCCGCGTTTACTTTCTTCTGCAACTCGATTTGCTGCAACAAGAAAAAATCATGAAAAATCTCGTGCAATTGGATTTTCGTCGATCGCTCGATCGCGCTTTACTCACATAATTTTCCACATTTTTTTCTAAATTCCTGATGCTCCCGTCGTATTTTTTCATCTCCGCGTCGATCGGCGTAAACTTTTTCTCCAATTTCTTGACGGCCACGACAGCTTTGTCGCGCTCTTCCTTTGCCTGCAAAATTAGGCGTTGAAAAAAATATGCGGCGGAGCGTGAATCGTCCAAGCTGAGTTATGACAGGCTCACCTCGCAAAGATGTTTTCTATTTATGTCGTAGCGCATCCAGGCTCTCTTTTGTCGCAGACTAGTTACTTTAGCTTTGTACTTTTTCAATCGTTTGATAGTGCCGACCGCTTCTGCCATACTCGCAAGTTTAGTCTTTTCCGACTCGATAAATTCTTTCCTCTTCAGGCGGACATCAGAATTGCTCTTCATCAGCTCTCCGAGCTCCTTCAGTCTGGAATGTTTATCCATCAAGGACGCGTCGCCCGCCGTTCTCTGCGTATTTTCCAGCAATTCTTGCGGATTCATGGAGGAAAAAGTTTGCACCTTGTCCTGAGGCAACAACTGGCACAGATTGTCCACCTGTCGCGGCAGACGTATCAAACCGTAACTCGGCGTCATTTTTTTTTTTTTTTTTTCACCCTCGTTGAGCGTCGAGCGCCAAAAAGATATAATAATATTGCGTACTTGTATGTTGAGATCGGCCATGAGACGGAGAAAACGTCTGACGATTCGAAAATTCGAGTTTTCAGTATTTTTGAGATCGATCTCGATGGAGGCCTCGGTGCAACCGTATTTGACATAGTTGCTCAAGGAACTTCCACGTCCGACGGCCGATGGTTTTCCACCGAGACCCAAAACAATCGCCGAAAGTATGGTTGATTTTCCCGTTCCGTTTGGCCCAATTATAACGTTTAAATTTGAGCCCGGAATTATAACGACTTTTTCATAAGTTCTGCAAAATTTTAATCCTCATTAAATTCGATGGCGAAAGACCTCGTATATCATGGAAAAAAGCAGCAGCAACAACAATGGGCGAAAACACGGTTGATACTTGCACGAAATTTTCGAGATAGATGCGCATTATCATTCCTCGATCGGTCGGACCCGTCGCACCCGAAGCTTCTCCGTTTCGAGTCATGCTTAAACATTCGGTCAAACACCGCTGCTCCCGACTATCCTCATACGGCGGACGGGCGGAGAATAATAGTTATGATACCCGGACAAAACAATTTTTGCCGGTTGATCTGCCCAAACCAAACTCCAAACTGTTTTCCGTCCCTTCACCCCGCCGCTGCTGCTGCCGCTGCTGCTGCCGCCGCTGACACCAGCGCCGACCTCCGTGAAAATGCCCCCCCCCCCCCCAATTTTTTAATTTAATTAATGCAAATCGTTTGAGAGGATTTGAGAGTAGAGAAACATTGTTCGAAACTTAATAGTTTTCCCGGAAAATTGATTTTGATTTTGGATGTGAAATTGGCCCCCCTATTTCATTCATATCTCCTCAAAAAATTGATTTGGAGGTTCAATTTTTGTTTTTAATCGTTTGAGAATCGTTCGAAAGGATTTGAGAGTTTGAAAAAAATGTTACAGATGAGTTAATATTTCAATTGATTTAGTGAATGATTGAACCACTCATTTCCCCATATTTTCCCCTAGTTTCTCAGAACTTCCGACGTGCGCAATGCGCGCGGTGAATATGCGCAAAGTGTACGCGCAGTGTATCTGAAATCAGCACGCCAGCAGCTTTCGACGTAAAAATACAAAAAAAAATTTACGTTTCCATATGAATGTTCATTACCGACGAACCGACCGATCGATCGACGGACTTACCGACTGACATATTGAGAACGTCGTAGAAGCCTTTTTCTTTAATTCGTCTATGAACCGCGTTGGTGCTGAACGTTGGAACAATCGAGCAGAGTCCCAAGGTAATCCTCAAAATCTTTCTCGTTCTCTCCAGATTTATTATTATCCTCGAAATTCCTATGTTATTCAGCCTGAAAATTGATTAGGTTTTTAATTGAATTTCGTTGGGTTTTACTGGGTCATGTCCAGCGAAACCAGAAATCCCAGAATTTGGAAAAGGTTGCATTGAATTGAATCCAATATTCCATAGTGTTTCATTTGTGGCTCAACAAAATAAGTGATTATTCGTACGCACTCAAAAACTGTCAGCCTCGAGTTTCGAACTGCTGGCGCGCTGATTTTACATACACTGCGTATACACTTTGCGCATGGCCACCACCGCGCATTGCGCACGTCGGAAGTCCTGACAATCTGGGGAAAACTCATTAACTAATATCATTAATTAATATGAGCTGAAATATTGACTCTCTAAGAGTTTTTTTTGAAACTCTCAAATCTTGTCAAACGATTTTTGAACGATTTGCATTAATTAAATTAAAAAATAATAACTTCGGGGGGCCAACTTCACGGATGTGCGCGCTCTCCAGTCTTTTTTGTGTGATGCGCTGGTACCCGCGGTACGAACCACGAACGGTCCGAACGGTCCATCATCCGTCAGCTGATCGATTGCGGAGCCAGTGGTTAGTTATTCTGAAAGTTGACAGTGATGTATAAAGAAATGTCTTGCTCAAGATATTACGGAGATCGAGTTACGTAACCCGCTAGCCTATAATAAAATGTCTCTTCCGTCAGAAAATTTCAATAGCCATCCGTCTCCGGAAGTTGTTCGAATTATCAACAGGATTGTATTTATGGCCAATTCGTTGCGATTTATTTTCACTTGGCTTCTCGAATCTCGCTTTTATTAGCGGAAAACGGTGTAATCTGGTGGCTTTTAACGTGGTGCGTCGTGTAACCGCCTGCGACCGCCGAGTTTGCATCTTAATAACCGTCATCGCGGGCAACAATACGGGCAGTATTCGATGGCGTTACGAAACCCTCGGAGGTATATGAAAAATGACCTTGACCGTGAAAAAAGAGTAAATTGAAGAGAATAATTGATGGAAAATTTGTTGAAAGGTGACGAGGAGCGAGCAATCGTAAAATTCCAACCGAAAGTTTCGATGCATCGGGCGGCGATGAACCCGAAATCGTCGGGTTCGAGATTTTTCGTGAGCATTGTATGGTCGTCGAGCAGGGGAATGTCGACGAAAGGAAAAACGGCTTCGCACTACGAGACGCTCGAGGTTAATTCCCGAGCAACCCAGGTTGAGATAAAAGCGGCATATTTCAAATTATCGAAACAGTATCATCCGGACATAAACAAAAGTGAGGAAGCGTGTGAAAAGTTTCGCGTCATTAGCGAAGCTTACGAGGTTCTCGGTAATTTCAAAAACCGAAAAATATACGATCGAAGCTTGGTCGTAAAACCGAGATTTGAGAAAGAACGTCGAGAAAGCGGCCGGCTCGATCCAAAAATGAATTATTATCAAAGCAAAGCGGCTATTTTCAAGAACGATTCCAAATCGGGCAGCACTCCGTTGTACGATTTTGACGCGTGGACGAAAGCTCATTACGGCAGAACTTTGCAGAGGAACATGCGCGACAAAAAAGACTCGCAACGCCTGCGCAAGCTCAACAAATATTTTGAAAGCGAGCACCCGCTTCGCTCCTCCCCGGATCAGACCATTCTCGTCGTATGCTTGTTATTACTAGCCGGCCTGACGATGCTCGCCGTTCAGGGCCCTCGCAACGACGCTTTCTACTCGGTGGAAAGACAGAAAAAAAGATCCTTAGAGGAGGACGTTTCGCCGATAGAGACGGACACGGTTTCTTCCTCGTCGGATTGACGACCGGACGGAATTTCAAGCGCGACGGACCAGAAACATGTACATATTAGCGAGACAGGACGATATTATGGGAGAGGAATACTCTCAAGACGGATGGGCTTGGACGCGTGAGGAACGTCGCTCCGATCTGCGTATGATTTTTGTCAACAAAGAGATTATTTTTTGAGAGAAAAACTCGTGTAGAAATGTTATTAATTGGAGAAATACAAATTTATTCATCGCACAACATAGTACACTAAATACAACGAATGGCTCATTTAAATTAATGGTATTTTCTCATCTGAATGCCGGTCATTGCAGGGGCGGGTGGGGGCAACGAATTCGTCGGAGTAGGTCTGGAGTAGGAAGGAAATTTCGCGCGACGTTCAGTACGGTCGATATCCGGGCATCGGCATGGAGAGCTGTCCCGTCGGATAGGGCAGGCCGGACGTCGTGACCGGGAAATTACCGGCGAGAGGATAACCCGGACCCATGGCGGACGGATACGCCGCGCATTTTATTCTCAATTCTCTCATCTTGTCGACCTTAACTTTGCGACGATGCATCAGCTTCCTTATAGTCATAAATTGATCGAGAAATTCTTCGACTTCGGTATCGCCGGCTACGAATGTATTTGCCATTTTCTGGGGATGAAAAATCAAACGACTGAGCATTTTGTCTTTTATCACGGGCGTTCCGAATTATCGTCTAACCTCCGATTCTTCCTCGATTTCGGCGGCCGCCGCTTGGAGAAGCTCCAGCGCGTTGTCGACCGACATGGAACCGGATTTTTCCCCTACAAAGATTCCTCTTTTTATTAAATGCGACTCGTCGGACAAGAAATATAAAGAGAAAATTCATTGTTTTCACGGGCTCACTTATTTCCTCGAGTTTCTGCTGAACGCTAATGCAAAGTCGGCTGCCTTTTTCGCCCAATTCTTTCAGTTGTTTCTTGCCCTCCTCCAATTCCGGCTGCTTGGCCAAATTGAACCCGGCCAGCGATCTGTTGCTCGCCATCAGCATTTCCTTTTCCGTTTCCAAATCTTTGAACTGTTGTCGCGAACAAGCAGCAATACAGAGTTATGGCATTTCGATGGAACAAAAACATAATTTCGTTCGAAGCGATATTCCTACCTGCTTGATATCCTTGACGACGTCCTCGAACTTGGCATCGTCGTTCAACAACTCTTTGAGTTCGTCGTTGTTGAGATGATTCAACAGTCCCAGAGCGGCTGGAATATCTGGTTCTTGGCTCGGGTTGAACATTGTGTCGCGATTATTCACCGATTTTTCAATGATAACCGCACTATGCGCTCTCCCGAGTTTGTTGGTTTTTTCAAATTGCGATATACGATTATTGCCCGGAATTGTTCAAAACAATGAGCGAAATGATATTATTTTGGTCAAGGCGTACTGCGACGACGGATCGAGGGGTCGACGGGGACGGAAGTACACGGGTGACGTTTTTTTTTCACCGACCGAGTGTTTATCGTCCACAGGCAGTTTCCATTTTCCACCGTTCGCTGGCGCTACTCGTCGAGCGGCTGCGTGGGGTGGGGACTCGGGTTCTAAATAATTTGAAAATACAAAGAAACTTGTATTTGTAAGATACGCTTTGGACATATATTTATTTAAGAAAAAAACTGTAAATGTTAAGACTGAATAAATGATCATCAGACTCGGGGCCTGCGAAAGGCGATGCGGTCGCTACGGGCGGCGAGGCGTAACGATGCGATGCCATAGATATACTTTTCGCCTTGACGAAAACAGGTGCGCTGATGGGAGCTGCTCGCCGATTGTGAACGCTCCATAATGGCTACGAACGTCGCCCCTCACGGCGGCGGCGGCGTTGCGAATTATATATATTCGGGCTTCGGGTGTTTCTGTTTTGACGACCGAGCCAACTTCGTGCCGCCAAGAGAGCGTTTATTTCTGAAAAAAAACGAAAAGAAGAAAAAAAATTCGGCCCGTCGGAAAATCGCGCGAGGGAATAGAAATAATATATCGCGCGGTATCGATCGAAAACATGTCCGGAAGTAAGAAGCGCGGAACGAAAGCGGGAGAGCATAGATCGACGCAATCGTCGGCAAAAGTCTTTAAGCAGCGAACTGCCGAAATTATCGACAGCGAGGATCCGCTACGGATGCTATGCAGTTGCGGAGGAGCCCTTTCGGGACCCATTAAAGAAGATGTATGTAGAAAGGATTCGGTAGAAGCGGAGCGGGAAAAAAGAGTTTCGGGAACGAAAGAAATAAAAGGTGAAAAAGCTCAAGACGATACGGTGGCTGCCTCGATAGTTTCGTCGGAAAAAGCGGCCGCGATCGAACAAGCGCCGCCTTCGTCGATACAAGATTCGCCGATCGAGCAGCGGCTGGAGGAAAAACTGCAAGATGACGAGGCGAATGAAATGGAATTGCCTGAAAAATCATTTGACGAGAGGGCGCAAGCGGCGGAGAACGTTGACGATGCCGCCGCGTCGTTGCGGGAACGTATGAATTCAACGTCGTTCAGCGAAGAGAATTACAGGACGCCGTTGTTATCGCCGGATTCGTGGCCGCGGCAAGATGCTGACGAGATTAACGAAGAATTGGAAAAGACAAACGTGGAGTCGAGTTTGGGGGAGGAGGAGGAGGAAGCGGAGCGTCGAGTCGAGGATTGGTACGGAGAGGAAAAATCCTCGGCAGATCCGGTGGATTGGTCGGAATCGACGGATCGCGGCGACATATTTGGGCAAGAAATGACGGCAGGAGTGAGGGCCGCCCACGCGGTCGAGGAATCTGCGAAAGAGACGATGCGAGACCGGTCGCCGAATTACGATCGATTGGCCGCCGACATGTTGATATCGGTAATGGAGTCGCATCGAAACGCCCTCAACGAGCAAAAAGTTTTTCTGGCTCGACAAACCGATGCGATCAATCGACTCGCCTCGGCCGTCGAAAAACAAACGAAAATCATTAGTACCCTCAACGAGAACAAACTCCCGCCGATTCGCAATTGATTCTCACCTCCTGACGCCTTCCGCAGCCATCATAATTTTTGTTTTTTTTTTTTTACAAAATATATAAATCACATTTATTCTCGTTTTTGGCTTACAAATAGACTCGTTTTCCGACTTGTAATAAAAGTATAAAATGAGATCAATATGGGCTTAATTAAAAAGAGTAAGCTGCGACTGTCGCAGGCTTCTTCCTGAGACTTTGCGATATATATCGATCCAAGCTCGTTTCGTGTAAAATAAAATTGTTCGGTAATGTGGCAAGAAGGAGGGGAAGGGGGAGTATTTACAATTGATTCCGGAATCGGGCGAGTGACGATTAAAAATAGCGAGTCACTCGCGCGAAGAGGCACTGGAATTACGTTTAATCAGCTCCGACAATGGGGCAAATGGAGAAGCGATTATTGGCGGGGGGAATTAAATAGAAAGGTCGATTTGACCGAAGGGATTTGGAATAACTCCGACCCCGACCCCGCCCTCGTGGGAGCACATCGGTGCACCAAAGCTCCAAGAGTTGGTGATCGGATCGTAAATTTCGACGGCCGATAAATTGGATACACCGTCGTAACCTCCGATGACCCAGAGTTTTCCCATATTGGCGACGAGGGCGGCGCGACTTCTCATCATGTTCATCGGCGCGACGTATTCCCACCTTTCGATCGTAAGTCGTTGACTTTTTAAATGTGAAATTGTAAATGAGGGCGCGGGGCCAAGGATAAGAGAGACGAATGGACGATACTCACGTATCGGTTTTGGGATCATAAACTTCGACCGTTTGCAAAAAGGTCGAGCCGTCGTATCCTCCGCAAGCGTACAGCTTTCCGAATAGAGTAGCCACTCCCAGTCTGCAGCGTCGGGTCAGCATCGGTTTTACTTGCGTCCAAATTCCGGTTTGCGGCTCGTATCGTTCCACCTGCGTTCCATTCGAGCCAAATGATTGGAGGTTTTTTTTTTTTTCCCAAATAATAGGCGCGACCATCGGTACGTACCGAATTGAATATAGAGAGTCCGTCGTGTCCACCGAGAGCATAAATATATCCTTCGAAAGCGACGACTCCGCCGGCGGAGCGATGCTTGTTCATCGGTCGTATCATTTGCCATTTGTCGCTATCGGGACAGTATCTTTCGGCCGAATTTAACGAAGTTTCACCGTCGTAACCCCCGCATACGTAAATATAATCGTTCAGGGCCGTAGTTCCCGAAGCACTGAAAGCATTCATTTACATTTTTTACCAACGACTCAATTATTTTGAGATTCACACCAATTATTAAACAATCAAGATGAATACCTTCTTTTGCAATGCATCGGTGCTATCAATTTCCACGTTTTCAAACAAGGATTGTAAACTTGGACGGTGGACAATCTTTCGTGGCCGTTGTAGCCGCCAAAAGCGTACAATTTGTTTCTATGAACGGCGACACCGACTCGGCTTCGGTCCATCGTCATCGCTTCGGACGTTTGCCACTTTCCTAGGTGGAAAAACGAAAAAAAAAAAAAAACGAGCAATCGCAAACTGGTTCGAAACGGAATGGTCATATGCCGCCGACTCACCGGTAAAAGGATCGTAGACCTCGACTGTGCTGCGAGAACCGCCGCATTTCGATAGTCCGCCAAATGCAAAAATGTGGCCCATTATTTTGCAACAACAGCGAGGACGAATTTTAAAGGATGCCAAAAGATGCCGTCTGTCCGGCATGAGATGATAATCCTTGGCCTCGTCCAGCAAATCTCTGCAACAATCGGGCGTGCGCGCTTGTCGATTACGAGCATTTGTGTGTGTGTGTGTGTGTGTGTGTGCGTGTGTGTGTGTGTGTGAGAGAGAGCGTGACGAACCTGCAGGCGTGAGAGCTCTTGACGAAATTCTCTTTGGCGACGCGATCGGCGAGAATTTCGGGGCTGAGGAGGGGCAATCTGACGTGGGCCAAGAGGGCCGCGAGATAAGCAACTCGTTGGTCGACCTCGTGATTTATCCACTTGATAATAGCCTCGAAAACTTGTAGCTCCGAAACGACGTACAATTCGTCGCGGGATACGAGCTCCTTGAGCTCGAGAAAGCTCAAGTTTAGAAACTCTTCGGACTGGGCGACTTGATGAAAATATTGATGAATGTAATTTGTAGCTTCGGTAACGAGGGCGGTACAGTTGAGCGTATCGGCGAATTGACTTATACCAAGGGCGTTGTGAGGATTGAAACGTTTTTTCAAAAAATCGGCGCAAGCGTCCCGCACCTTGTGCAGCTGTAAAAACGAGGCTCCCACCATCATACTCTGTACATTCTCGTTGTTGAGGGTCACTTTGCCGCTGTACGCAAAGTTTATCAGCGCCTCCAGCGTTCTGAAAAAACAAAGCAAACTTTATAAAGCTGATCGGGTGTTTGTTTGTTTGTAAAAGCCGCTCCTCCTTCCTCATTTTGACACTTACGCCGCGTCAAAGTCCCGCAAAGTTATGTCCTTTTGCTTGCTCTCGGCCATGTTATTTAGAAACATGGCGTGAAAGTACGGAATGGTCGCCGCCAGAACTATCCTATGAGCGCTAAAAATTTCATCCTCCACCTGTAACAATATGACGTCCCTTTCTTTATCCCCGCATCCGTTTCGCATATTTTTTCCATCAAATTAGAAAAACAAATTTTCCCACCGTATGAGAAACAATAAATGGACATTCCATTTGAGAATTTTTGTTACCGCGCGGAGCAAATGTGTCAAAACATTGGGCCGTCGCCGCTCGCGTTTGCATTTTTTTCTTCGTTGCATGATTTCGTATGAATAATAATGATAGGAAGAAATGATGGATAAAAAACGGGGCTGAAGGGCGGGCGCGTACCTTGAGAGTGACGTCGCAAAGTTTGCCCTGTCTTCGTATTTCCTCGAAGAGAGGAAATCCTTGAGCAAATAGATCGTCCTGTTGGAAAACGAATTGTTTGTCATTTTCGCTTTCGATGTTAAAAGTTTTGACGAGGCCCGCCGACGGGAGACAGGGGGTTTTGCTCGGCCGTTGTTCCCCATCCATCCTCGCAACAAACACGGCACTAGCACCACCGGAGATTCTCCGTAACGAGAAGTAAACGCGAGCTGCCTGCTGCTGTTGTCTCTGCTGTCTCGCATGTCGCGCCGCGGCGGCTCGGGCTGCGGCGGCGGCGATATTTCACCGCGATTGGCTGGCCCTCGACACTCGCTATTTGCGCTATACTAAACAAACGACGTTACCATTAATTCGACATTATTTTCAAGATTTTATTTTGAAAAATGGCCAAGTGAAAATATCGATCGTTTTTTTTCTTATTTATTCGTCGCGATGCCCGTTGACCGATATTTTCCGAGATGACATATATTAATTACTCACGCCCACGCACGCGGTCGCAATTAATTCGTCACACTTTTGCTCTCGAGTTGGGAATTGGAATTTTCCAAGGCGCCTGTATTATAACGCGAGCGTTTTCTCTTTCACCACTGCCGCTGCTATGGCGAGTAAGTATGCACGCGGGCTGACTTTTTGCTTCCTCGACGCGCTCCGACCCAGTGTTGCTCGCACACAGCTGCCCCGCGCTTATTTCCTTTAGCCCGCTAACCGACGACCTTCCCGCGTGTAAACAAAGCAGCGAGTGTGTAACGACTTTATACTCGCGCTCTGTCTCATCGTGTTTTTCAGGAAGCGAGCGCGAAATATAGAGACGCTGCGTGATTATGCGACAACGAGAGAAAGGCAGAGAGAGAGAGAGAGAGAGAGAACAGGGGTATATCGAATTTTTCTACATAATTATTTAACGCGAAATTTCGTCGAATAACGCAGTAGTCTCCCGCGCGCCGTTGAATTTTAACTCCGACGCATTCTCTCGCATATCCGGCAAATGTCAATTTATTTATCAAATTGCATACGCGCGCGGGTATCGGGTGTATTAATATAGATGCACTTGTACGCGCATATACGAGGAGCGTACAGCATTCGCGCGAATCTCGTTGGCGGGAACAAATGAATCACCGAGAGCCAACGAACTCCATTTTAAACTGTGCCTTTTTCTTTGTGTCTAAACTTGGATGCTGTGTACGCGTACCGCGCTATACCCCATAGACGCGGGCGCGCGGAAATCGCCCAGCTACGGATACGACCAATTATAATGTTCTCGCTCCCAGAGAAAGTCCACAATGTAGCTATATGCACATGACACACGTTTGTATTTGTAATTTACCCGAACCGCGGGTACGTTGGAGTCGACCCCGCGGGGCGAAACGGGCAAAACCTGACCGAAAATTGGAAATGGTCGAGGTCGCGGAACAATATGTCTACACCCCACGCCCGAAGACAAATAGTTTTTTTGTTTTCAGCGAGACAGTGACAAGTCGGTGTTCGACTTGCAAATAAACCGTTGTCCGCTTTGTCGCGATAATACTTTTGTAGCGCGGTGCGTTATACCGCGAATAAATTTCCATTTCGCTGGATGTACCGCCGCCGCCGCCGCCGCCGCCGCCGCCGCTGTTGCACATCCGTGCTTTCATTTGAATCGCCAAAACAACGATCGTCACGCGTCATCGTAACCTTCGAATCAGAGAAGGCGTCGCGCGCGCGCCTTGCTCGCCTCGGTCGGTAAAAAAGGTCGTCGAAGCCGCGAGCGTTGATAAAGTTGATATATATACATATATATTATATATCTATATAATGAATGCTGCCTTGTTAATGTTGCGTGTCATTCGTCGGCAAGGTCTCGACTCGCGATTCGCGTATCGCTCGAGGAATAATCAGAGGTATTTGTCTGTCGTTCAAGGGAGATCGGATTAACCTCGGTTTTTTGTCCGCTCGTCAAACCGGTCAAAGTTGAAAGTCCGCGGAGACTGAAAAAACAAGCACCGCGTTATTGCATTTTGTCGATGCGCAGGCTCGCGAGTGTGCATAGATAAAAGAAAAAAAAAATAGGCGAGTGGAAGAGATAGTGACACATGTACAGTAACGATTACGATATAATTTAGTAATCGCAAAAAACTGTTTGACCGTTTAGAGTTTTTGTTCTCGCGTAGAAAATAGTCGGGAAACGCGTAGAGAGTCGGCAGTGCGCCCATTGTATCGCGAGAAACGAGAAACAGCAGCAGAGGTATATAACGCGCCATGCGGAGAGAAAGTTTTATACGTTTTCTATATATATATATATATATATCGCATATATGGCGCGCTTGTAATAACTTTTAATAACGCCCATTCCTCGTGGCAATCGTTTTTGTTTGTTGTTATAACCGCGCCGCAAGTAGATGCGCCAACCGATATATTTATTTTCCTTCTCTGTGTGCGACAGATCCGGCAAAAATGGCTCACAGAATAAAAGTCTATGCGGTCGGGGTGGGAATGACAAAGTTTGAAAAGCCGGGCAGTCGCCAGGACTTTGACTATCCGGATATGGCGAAAGAAGCGGTCGGCAAGGCGATCAAAGACGCCAGAATCCGCTACGAGGATATAAAGGCTGCCTGCGTGGGTTACGTTTACGGAGATTCGACCTGCGGCCAGAGAGCTCTCTACGAAATTGGCATGACCGGCTGCCCGGTATACAACGTCAACAACAATTGCGCCACCGGCTCGACCGCCCTCATGATGGCCAAACAAATAATCCAGACGGGAGAGGTCGACTGCGTTCTCGCTCTGGGATTTGAAAAAATGGAAAGGGGCTCTCTGACGTCAAAATTTTTGGATCGCACCAATCCGTTGGAGAAGCACGTTCAAACGATGGCCGAAATAACTGGTAAAACGGAATGAAAAAGTCGGTCCGAACGGGGGTTACTCGGAATTGATTATACATTGCGGAGAAGCGACGCCAGCTTCGGCCGTGAATTCATATCATGAGAAAACGGCGTGAAAACAAAAAAAACCCGCTTCTATGAATATTCATTGGTTTTTTCAGTTTTTAGAGGACAAATATCGGTTAATGAAAATAAGATTTTTCCTTCGACAGGAATGAACGAGAGCCCGGTAACGGCGCAATTATTCGGTAACGCGGGAATGGAGCATATGAAAAAATATGGAACGAGGCCGGAGCATTTTGCCAAAATAGCGTACAAGAATCATTTGCATTCGGTGAACAATCCTTATTCGCAATTTCAAGCGAAATACACGCTCGAGGAGATAATGAAGGCGCCAAAGGTATTCGGGCCCCTGACGAAGCTCCAATGCTGTCCGACCTCGGACGGCGGAGCGGCGGTTATATTGGCCAACGAGGATTTCGTGCGCAGGCACAATCTCGAGTCGCAGGCGGTTGAAATAATCGCAATGGAAATGACGACGGACGTTCCGAGCGCCTTCACCGAACGCAGCAGCATCAAACTCGTCGGGTGAGCAAATATTCATATGAAGCCGTTTTTTTTTTAATTTTTGTTTTTCTTCCCCGAGACGCTTTGATGTGAGGGGAGAAAAAAGTGAAAGAGCGAGTGGTTATTTTGAGCGTGATTGATTGTGTCGATGGGGGGGACAGGTACGATATGACGAGAAACGCAGCGGAGAAAGTATTTTCGAGCACGAGATACAGGCCAATGGACGTCGACGTGGTGGAACTTCACGACTGTTTCTCCGCGAACGAGCTCATTACGTACGAGGCGTTGGGTCTGTGTCCACCGGGAAAAGCTGGCGAGTTTATAGATTCGGGCAACAACACGTACGGCGGAAAATTTGTGGTGAATCCGAGCGGCGGTTTGATCTCGAAGGGACATCCATTGGGTGCGACGGGTTTGGCCCAGTGTTCGGAGCTCTGTTGGCAACTTCGCGGCCAGGCGGGAAAGCGACAAGTGCCGCGGGCCCAATTGGCGCTTCAGCACAACATCGGTCTCGGCGGAGCGGTCGTCGTCGCTCTCTACAAAATGGGATTTCCAACAGGGGGGGAGGGGATATCGCGGAACAACGTCGCGGCCGAGATAAAGCCCGAAATGTTTCGAGCGAACGCGCTTTTCAAGGCTTTCGAGGCCGCGATGGAGGACGACGAGGACAATTTGATTGAAAAATTTCGTGGCATTTACGGCTTCAATATAATCAACGGGCCCGGGGGTGCCCAAGGTTTTTGGGTGGTCAACGCCAAAGTGGGAAAAGGTACGGTCGAATTTAATAGCAAAACGAAACCGGAAGTGACCTTTACCATCAGCGACACCGACATTCTTGACTTTATCTCCGGTAAATTGAATCCGCAACAGGCATTCTTCCAGGGCAAAGTCAAGATCAAGGGAAACATGGGTCTGGCCATGAAGTTGCCGGAATTACAAAAACGCGCTGCCACCAAGATCGAGGCTCTTCGCTCGAAGCTTTAAAATCCATGAGACGCGCATTCCAATCTTACCTCGTTTTTTTTTCTCCTCGCGCGACTCCACAGCATCCGGCAACCGTATTTAATCGTGGTATAATGGGGTTTTGGGTACCAATTTTTCTAATCCAGTCAATTTCGTCACAATTATCTAACGGGAAGCAACAAGAAAAATTATGAATATTCGCGCCCCCTCCGCGATGATACGAGATTGACGAAATTTTCATTCCGATTTCTCTCTTGTGCAATATTTAATATGCGATAGGTATATGTGTATATATATATATATATATATCTCAGGAGCGTGAGGTTTACGGTGCCGGATCGGTCGGCGGTGGCGAACGGCGACACGCGATATCACCGATTGGAAAAGCTTTTTCCAAATAGGGGGGGGGGGGGAAATAATGGAATATTGTAAACTCGAGATACGATGATTGGTAGAGCGATCCGTGGCCTCTCGGAAGCCTCTACCGAGACTCAAAGTTTTATTGTATATTCGTACAATCGTGTTATAACTATTTTTATAGAAACTTGGAAATTTTGTTATCCACCAAAGTGGCAATAATATGGAAAATGTTGAAAAATAATAATCAAAAAATGAAAAATATGGAAAAATGGTTGGTAGGATAAAAATGTGCGAGCGTTTTTATTGTTGTTGGAGGTTGTCGGTGCTTTTGCGAATGATATTTAAGGGCGTCGAGAGTATTTTTGGCTCCGCGCGCTGCGACGATGAAGAAAAAGCGATGCGCCGCACTTGGCGAGGCGCCAAGCTTCGCCGAAGCTTCAATTTCCCCGCAACATTCGTAAGCGCGTATTTTCATCGTTGAAACAAAAACGCCTTATTCAAGGGTTTTTTGCGCTCGCTTTTCCTCTGTTAAAAACTCGGGCGGTTATTGCGAATAAAAGTAAATAATGCGGACATGCGGCTGTTGATACATCGAAACGCTTTATGCGACAACTCCGCGTTAACCCGCCGATGAGCCTGAGAAACCGCGGCTTTGTTCTCCACATTTTTTTGTATTTCGCACAGAGCAGTCTAGCTTCGTGTGTATATAATGGCTCGCTTCGAGCTCGCGTCTTCGAAAGAACAATTGGCGAAAAAAAGGAAAAAAAAGGGTAATATACGTGGAGGGGTCGCGCTGCGGGGAATGCCGGAAAATTATTCGCGTTTCGTCGGATATCGCTAAAAGCTTCGACGGCCGCAAGCCTGCCAAAGTGCGCCGCGGCGGTCGAATCTCCTTTTATTCTCCATTCGACTATTTCATGCGCAATCTACCGTAAGAGCAAAATATATATGGATGGATGGATAAATGTGCTTAAAATCATGTCTAGAAAAAATGTCCGGATGTGTGTGTGTGTGTGTGTGTGTGTGTGTGCGGGCACTGGAAAATTTCAAACGTTGGCATAACTCAAGAACGGTCTCTTCATTCTCTAAAAATTTTGTCGGAATTTCTTGAAAGATACGAATTGTACAGCATTTTGAAAATTTCGAAAAAAGGCTGTCGACGCTCTAATTTCCGAAAATTTTCAGATCTATTGCTCATCTTTCTTCTACAGAATATCATAATAGGATGGTTGGTATTGAAGTTGGGGTAATATCGGTCGAACGGTTTGTATTTTATCATCTTTCGAATATATGAGATTTTTCAACAATCGTCGAACCACAATAATTAATGCAAATTTTGTAAAATATTTCATACAAGTTTGTACTTGCTCTTCGCTTTCTAGAAAACTTGTCAGAATTACACAATTCAAATGGAAATATAGAAGGAAAAGCTGCAATTTGAAATTTGCAAATTGCTTCCTCTATGAGGAAGCCAAGATGAAAAAAACCTTGCTTCTAAAGGAAAATTCAAAGACAAAATGAACAAGATAGCTTACGTGTTGGTGGATCGTTCGCCCATTCTTCCTCTGACCTGGCGTACAAACACGCTCGTTCTCTATATAATAACCGCTTTCGGGTTCATCGCGTTGCTCGAAAGGCCGTTCGTTCCTGCCCCCGGTGCCCTCGTATACCGATAATTTTCATATCGATGAACATGCATCGGTGTGTACGCGCCGTCATAATAATTTATCCTCAGATGAACCTCTTTTTTTTCTTTTTTTTTTTTTCATATTAAAATCTTAAGTATATATTGTTCGCATTTTTCAACATATTTAAATCATAAAAAGATTTTGTGACAAACAAAATGGACTCGATTGCGTTTAGCATTTTTCGAGGGTCAGCGGAAATTGGAAAAAAAACTTTGTCGGTACGGAAAATGCCCGATTTATCTCGGAGGGTAGCGATGCGCGCGATCGGAACGAGATAGCTGCGACGCTTCTGTGGTGAAGTACGACGCGACGCAATGATATAGTAGAATATAGGAAACAATTGAAAAATCAATAAACCAAGCGCTTTCCAAAATGGTGTCGTTGAAACGAGGAGCTCATCGCGTTTGCAGGATTTATTTTGTTTTCTTTTGTTTTTTTTTTATCGATCCATGACTCTCGTGCAGCCTCGACGAAATGAAATGCGATGAAGCGCGACTCGATATATTGCAGATTAAGAACGTTTTGCCCCGCGAGCGTTCGTTCGCTCAACGACTCTTGCCCGATAGCCCGTAAATATTTAGCCGCGTAATCGATCCGGCAGCCTGGAATAGATACGATTATACTTTCCCCGAGACGGGGTCGTCCGCCGTGACTCATTGACGCATGTACGCGGAGCAGGAGACAACGCGCGGTATACCGCAAACAACAATACCTCACATCGGGAGACCCAATAGACCGGGCACCAACGTTACCAAACGCGCAACGCCAAAAAGTAAATAACGCGAGTCTCGTGCATGTTTATTACCGAGCTCTTCCGCTCCGAGAATTATCATAGAAAAGTCGAAAGAATAATTTTCAAATGAATAAGAGCGAAAACTCTGCGGGCAACTCGGGGATTCGTGAGTCGAAGCTCTCGCGCGTCGCTCCAGGCCGACCAACAGCGCCGCGCGGCCGAAAAACGACACTGAGGGCGGGTATCGCGCGCCGTGGCGGCCGCTGTGCCGACGTACATACACACACACACACAGGGTACACGGAGTTACTCAGTTGGCCCGCAACAACCGTCGAGAGTCGTACGCGTTCGCATCGGTCCCCATAGAAATTCCAGTCGGGTGTTTGCCCGTTGACGCGAAGAATCAAACGTATTTTTGATAGCGTGACAAAAAGAATAAAACACAAAATAGAATCGAACGTTTTCGTGTCGAGGGAGCCGAACGAGTCGGGAGGATAAATCGTGAAAACTTGGCGTTCGCAAATAAGTTGTGACCGGTTATTTCCGAATTTGGCGATTGTGCGTGCCCGTGTGCGTGTGTGCGTGTGCGCGCGTGCGGCTGTCCGTGTTGTGTACAAATATACACGAGGGATCGCGAGTCACGTGGGAAACTCACTTTGAAAACGGACGTTGACGCGTTATCGAGCGTATTCGTAGATCCGTTGGATCGTTCATTACTCCGAGTAAGTATATGCGGGTGTCGAAATATTGGTCGAACGCTGCGCTCGAAGAGGTTCGGATAATTTGTATGAAAATTATTTATATAAACCCTTTTCGTTTGAAAACCGACATAGTGGTGAAATAATGCACGTGCGTGCGACGTATACGATTGTTATGATTGTACGCGCATATTCACGATGGCCATCTGCTTGCTCGTCTCGCGCTCATCCGTGGCTCCCTTTTTTCTTGTTGTCGTTTATCGTCGTCTCGAAGTTGCGAACGCGCGATCCGATGCTCCAAGAATCCCGCCAAACTTGCGTATACCGGGTGTACCGACAATAACGGTCCTCGCGATATTGTCATCAATTGGCCGGAATCGCGGACGCGGATTTGGACACGAAAGAAAAAAATGTGACAGGGAGAAAGTCTCTCGGCTCCGTAATGACGAGAGTCCGAGACATTTCTTTTTCACACTCGATTTCTTCTCGCATTACTCGCTTCTCGTCGTCGCTTGACCCCACCGCTTCTCGTTCTCTCGAGCGGCTATTAAAAGTTGTGTACGACCAGGAGGTCTCTGATATTAAATTAATTAAATGCCAATTATTTGCACCTCGTTGCTTGGACGTCGTCGATCCGCCGTACGATCGATCGTCACCGATAAAACTTGATCTCACCCGTTTTTTTTTCCTTTCTCCCTATACGGAGACTTTTTTTCAAAAATCCGTACGTCCGTTTAAAAAAAATGATGGACGAACGAACGGGGGGTCAAGCGAGAGCAGGTGTCGTCGCCCGCCCGCCCGCCCGCCCGCTCGTTCCTTCCTCGACCGACGCGCCCCCTCCTCCCTCCTCCGATACACACACGCGCGTTGTTTTTTTTTTTTGTTCTTCTCCTGCCGTTTCCATAAAATTCGGCGGCGGCTTCTCGCAGGACATTGCGAGAAAAACAATAAGGGGCGAGTATATTGGCGATAAAAATGTGTTACGTCCGCTCGCACGAGTCGGAACAAGAATATTTCTCGCAAGGAAATCAATTTCTCCGAATTTTGCAGAGCCGCAGAATGCTGCTCTGCTGCTGCTGCTGCGGCGCGATGATGCTCGACGCACCAACAATAACCATTTGTACGAAAAGTTTGTAAACTAGCGGGACGCGGCGTTGGAGATGTCGACTCGTCAAGAGCGCCGCGCCCCGCGGATCGACTCTGTCTTTCGTGGAAATTTCGCTCAACATTTGTTGAACGATATTTATTCGGAAGCCTTCGGACGACGTTGCTCGCTCGCGCCATGTTTTGAGAACGCTCATATTTCATCATCAAACGTATACACGAATATTATGAAATTTGTATGTAGGCGCGTAGACTATTAACGACGTCGTCGTCGTCGTCTCGACGTTGGCAAACTTGCAACGTAACACGGGCGGCGCGTTTATAGGGATCCCCCCCCGCTGCTGCCCGTAACGCGAGTTTACGATAATCCGGCCATTATATACGAAGAGGAAAAGAGGTGGCCCAAGATTCGCTTGTAATTTATTCTCGTCGGCATCGAAGCAGCGACGAGGGCATTAGCATCGGTGGTCATTGCGAGGCGCGGCGGGGCTATTTTGCTACGCACGTGTGCTTCCTCTGCGGCCGGCCGGCCGGCCGGCCGGCCACCACTTCCGGTTATTCGCGACACCGCGTTATATTCCAGTATTGCATTAATCGTCGGCCTTGCCGCCTTCACCGGCCCCTTAATTTTTTTCATTTAGCCTCGCTCGCGCATCCCCGCCCCTCCGCGTTTCTATTTCGAGAGTCTAGGAATTTTCAACGGAACTTGGTTTGGCTCTCGAGCAAAAATGATAATTATTGCAACGTGTTTTGGCGCATCGTTGGGGTCGCGAAGAAGCCATTATTCTCTCGATCGTATTGTCTCCGACTCTCGTCCCCCCTCTTGGTTGGTCGTCTCGTTTCCCGAGTTAACGGTCCCGTTCTATGTCGGCGGCGGCGGCGGCGGCGGCGGCGGCGGCGGCGCGTCCTCGAGTCGTTCGGGAGCGAGGAATTTTCGGCGATGATTCATCCGCCAATATAAAGCCGATCACGCGGGAACACCGCAAAGCGAGATTCGACATTTCCATTGGAGAACGAAATATAAGGAAATTGTGTATTTAACGAGAATATTTTTTTTTCTTTTATTTCTCTATGCGATCGAATGAATTTTCATATATGGACGATATGTATAGGCAGAGACGAAGCGTCGGATTATTGGAGAATCGTTCGAGAATTACTCATCCGCCGCCGCCGCCGCTGGCACGTTGCCCGCGTGCGCTATAGAGCGTTTTAAATGTTGCTATATAAAAACTATTCTCGTGGTCGTCGGCGACGACTCGCGGCGAAGCGCGAACCAAATTCACCGCGTGCCTCCGTCGATTCGGAAAAAAAAAATAAACAAACAAAAGGCGAGCTCGAGATCGATTCGGGGCTTCAATTTTCCTTTTTTCTTCGATCGGGGGAAAATAAAATAACGAAAAAATGGAATTTCGTTAATCGCGGCATATTAAGGCCGTCGCCGGGCGTAAACGAAGCAAAAATCGATGAGGAGCCTGTCGCGCCGCTCTCCTCTTCTCTTTTATTTAGCGCGTTATATACGTTTGAAATGTTTGAAGCTCGCGCACGGCATGAATTAACGAAAAGCTCGAGGATGAGTCCCACCGCCTCGCCAAGTTTGCCGTAGCTAACGAGCTTCCTAACGACGCTCTTTCATCCTATAGCCCCACGAAAATTCCCATTTTCATACATAGACGAGTATATAGTAAGTGCTGCGGCGAGGAGGACGGTTCGCGATTATATTAGCCCCGGCCTCGTGGCGCGGACGCGTGCCGGCTCGAGGATCAATTTGTTTTTTGGGGGCTCGCGTTATATTGATAAATAAATGTATTTGAGCGCGCCGCACCGAAATCAATAAATTCAATACGTCAAGTCCGATTTTTGGCGCAATCGCGAGACTTGAACAATTTTACTCTCGGTTATCTTCGAGTCCGGGCGTTTGCAAATTTAACATTCCATGCACCCGGAGATTCGCTCGTACTTGGTTCATTAACTTTGATACTAATATATGAGACGAAAAAATATGAATTATTAAGCACCCAGTTTTTATGTACGGATGTGTCAATAATAATGAGGTAAAAAGGAAAAGGCGGAATGACGACTAATCTAATCATTTTAATATCGATATATATTTTAGAAAGAACCATTTTTTTCAAGTTTTTCCCCCACCACGCGGCTACAAAATAAATGCGAGTGTTATAATAATAGCAATGTGTGTGTTTTGTTGTTGTTGGCAGATTCCCGAAATAGGCGAGTCCGCATGCATCGGGATCGAGGCAACAACAGCGGCGTATCGTAATAAAATTATATGCGCACAGAGGCGGATTATGACGAGCAACGGAGAAGTATGGGTGCAATGGTTCACGTGTTGTTTGGCCCAACAAGGGGGCCCGGGAGGTCGGAACAAGCGACAAAGACCGCAGCAACAGAGGCTCAGGATAGATCGTAGCATGATTGGTGCACCGACCAATTTTCAACACACCGGACACATAGGGGGCGGCGATCTCACCGATATGGCCGGTGCTCACTTGTCCGTCATACAGACTCAGATGCAGGGCAAAGGTGGATACGAGGCCTCCTTCGGCGTCAAGGTGATTCTTGGCGAGCACGAGAGCGTTAAAAGCCGGCGGCGGCTTTATTTATTAATTGGCGATTCAGGAACCGATGCACACGACGCGTCTTCTCGTTGTCGGCCGAGAGCCCAGTTCTCACCTCACCGATTATATTTAGACTCGTTGTTTATAAGGAGCGTGGGGGGGGGGGTCCCATACGACTTCAACGTCGCCCTTAATGACCTTTTCGTTTTTTTCGCGGCGAATCGCGTCGTTGGTGATACGAGTTTTGGCGTGAAAAAACAATTTTTACGAATTGCAAAGCGGACGGCAAGTTGGCGCGTCGATCGCCGACACCGAACAAAGAGACTGCGCGAAAGAGAGTTTGAGCGAGCAGGATTAATGTGTACGGGCAAAGGGCAAAACCAGTTTTTCGGTTGGCCGAGCGCATCGTGTCCTCGCGTACTCACTCTTTTTTTTTTTTTCATCCCGTGCCTCCGGCTTTTTCCTCTCTCGCGCACATTCGACACTACCAATACAACACCAAAATGTGTTCATTTCATTGCGCGTATACTCTCTCGTGCAAGGTCAATGAAAGACTCCGCGATGGTATTATGGTGATTGCTCGAACGAGGCTTTATTTATACTTGTCGCGGCGTGCGAGCCGCGCGCGATATCCAAAAGCGCGAGCTCTTTGTCGAAGCTCGATGTTTCGGCTTCCGCATCGTTCCTATATTTCGCGATCGCTTCTTCGCGAATCGTTTGCCGAGGGATCGTTCTCGCTCACCGCCCAACTATATGTATATATATATATATATATATATAGATTCGGTGAAAAGTTTATTCTGCGAGAATGAAGATCAAGTAGGATGAGAGAGGATGACGCGTCGATAAAATCGGTAACCGCATTGCTTCGCGGAGCATGATGGAAGGTCGGCGAATACGAACGCGCTCTGGAAATACGTACAAAGGGGAAGAGAGCGGAGCGCGAAGAATGAAAAATCTCGTACGGGTTTCTCGTCGATTGGGCGATATTCGTTGGTATATTTGTTGAACCGAATGCCTCCTGCCGCTCGTTGCTCGCTCAACGCGACTCGTCGTTCAAACTCATTTCCACTCTACCTCCGGACGCGGAGAGCGAGGGAGAAATGGAGATGTACCGTTGTCGCTCGTGCACCGCCGCATCGCGAATAAGAATATGCGGGCGCGGTGCGTCGCCTCCGGATCGAAATTATAGCATTGTTCATTGGGGCTAATCGGGCTTGTTTTTTGTTTGTTTTTTTTTTTTTCGCAGGCTTGCTGAGAAATGGTTGGCCCGAGGGTGCTGCTCGAGACTGACCTATGACGAGCCTCGCGGTGGATATCGACGAATAAACGAGGATATGGAAAAGGTGAAATGAAGCTGGTCGGCCTTTGCGCGCGGAGCTATTTAACGACGGAAAAGCAGGTGCTGCTTCTGCTCCTTCTCCTTCGCTCGACCACACGACATTCTTCTCATTTCCATTTCAGCGAGTTTCCTCGGAAAATACCGATTCAGACTTTTCGCCATCAAGTATGAGCGAGCGTTGTTGGATCGCTGCCCCATTATTAATGGGACACATGGATAAACGCATTGACACTTGTTAATGGTAGCCGCGTTGAAAAAATTTGGCAAGAAAAAATATTGAATTTTTAACAACGATGACGATTTTGTTCGGCGGTCGCGCATCAATCGCGTTTCTCAAACTTGTCATATCGCCACCGCGCAGAATTGTGATAGAATTTGCGTTTACCGCCGTTCCTCCATTATCATTATTATTATTATTACTGAAGAGAAATTGTTATTGCTCCGACGAGGGTCGAGCGAGGATGCGACTCGAATCAACGACGAATAATCGAACCCATCGAACCACCAACGGATTTTCATTTTTCAATGAACCTCGAGCTGCCAATGTTTTTTTTTTCTTCTTCGATCATGTTCTTCTTATAAGGGATATTATATTAATATTATAATGATTCGTCAATGTTTCTCTCGAGATGAAAAAATGGGCCGCGACGCGCGGAAAAGAGTATAATCTCGCTACGATCTGTATTTATTTTTATACAAGACCTTATTTATTGAGCCCCAAGTTTTCTCGCTCCATTTCTCTCCCGCTCGATTCCCACGAGAAGAATGCGCGCACACATTTATTCTATTATGATCGTTATAGCGCGTAGCGAATTAAATGGCGTACGATCAGACGCATATCTCTTCGTATAATTGAGGGCTCTAATTGCATTTGAGGGAGCGAGCGAGTGATGACCCAAAAGGATCGTGTCTGCTCGATCGTATTGAACCACCTTGAACTATAACGAGCATGTTTTGTATATATTGATGGTAGGAAAAGTTTTTCCCAAGAGAAAAAATTCATGCTCGCGCCATTGTCGAAAAATATTTTCACATTTATTTGGTTTCTCAAGGATTTGGAAAATCATCGCTGCGGATTCATCTTGCGGGCACCAACATTTGGACGGATAATTGTGAAAAAAAGAAAAAGAAAAAAAAAAAAAAAAAAAAAAAAAAAAAAAAAAAAAAAAAAAAATGGTCCTCGGTAGTTGCTTCGCCAAGTTCAAGGAGCAATCGACGACGACTGTAACGTTTGCAATAGTAATAAATCATATATATATCCTATATAAACTTGTGCCGGACTCGATAAAATGAAACTTTATTGTGGAAAAATGTCAACATGGTTTATTGGTTACTTATAGCTAATCGTCGCTCGGTGCGTCGGCAGCCTCGTCGGCTTCGCCTCCACTTCCGGAAGCGCTATCCGAGCCGCTGTTCGAATCCTCGTCCGATTCTTTTAAAACCTTGCCTCTCGTATGTTTTTTCGATCTCGCGTTCTCAAAGTCCGAACCTTCCTCGTCCGATGAATAAATGTTGGAAGCTGCTGCAACAACGATATCGCATCGATTAGTACGAAAATAATATATACATATTTGCATTTAATCGAGTCACCCACCTTTAGCGGTAGTACCGCCTTTCTTGTATTTGTTTTTTATCGCGGCCAAAGATATGGCACCCTCGTCGTCGGATCCGTCGTCGTGGTATGCGTCGGCGCCGTAATTGCCGGACGCTCGGCCCGAAGCTCTCGTACCACCGCCGCTCCCGCTCTTTTTCGGTTTGCTCTGCACCCGCATCGCCATACGCAACTTTTCTTCCTCTTTCTGTGTGCCAATTAGGCGATCAATTAATTTCGAGGCTCCATCAAGAGATTAACCCAAGTATAAAAAGTGTTATTCGTACCTTCATCATTTCGTATCGGTTTTGATCGGGATTCATGCCGACCTGTGACAAAACTTTTATACCAGAAGTCTTTTGGGATCGATCGGCCAACGACATTGTCATTTTTCTGTGGGTAAACGACTCGGTCGAATGAGGCCTAAAAGTTAATTTGGTACGGAAAACGGCTTGGCCCTGGAGACCCGTGCCCTGACGTATGTAAAGATGATTGTGATCGCCCTGTAGCGGCTGCTTGTAAACGTCAAATATTTCGGAGCCGAGATGAAGCGACATGCTACCGTCGGACCAACGAACGAATCGGGCGTTGCTCTCTTTTTTCATTTTTCCATCCTCGCCGAAGGCATCTTTCCATCTAATCGTATTCTCCACCTTGAGCTTCAATCTCGCTCGACCCTCCTCGTCCAGAGTCTCCTCTTCGTCGATCTCGTCCTCGTACGTCTCGTGATCGAACGGGCGCGTCTCAACCGACAAGAAATTTGGCAATTTAACGAAATGTATTTCACGCCCGAGGTCCGTCGTGATTTTTGGTATCTCGACGTCGATTCGCGTCTCCGGCGGTGGCTCCGGTTCCTCCTCCTCCTCCTCCTTCTCGCGCTCGTCCTCCTGCTCGGTCATTAATTTTTCATTTTTTTTTTTCCTCACTCAACCCTCCGGACATTGCCGGATTAATATCGTGATTAAACTTACGTCGTTGATGACGGCTCGATGACTCGGTCCCTCGCCACCGCTGTCGGATCTTTCCCGACTTCTCGATCGACTTCTGCTCCGACTGCGACTCCGGCTTCGACTTCTGCTACGGCTCTTTCTTTTATTCTCCGTCTCTTTGTCTTTTTCATCGTCGGTACTGATATCGCTGGCATCCCCGAACAGAGCGTCCGCGGTCGGTTCCTCGGCTTTTTCTTTCGCCCCAATTTCCTCCTCTTCCGAGTCCGAGTCGATCAGAGGTCTCAATTTTTTCCTTATATTTTCCGAATCAGAAATTACTTGTTTGCCGGCTTCTCGTTTTCGTTTCACCAGCCCCTCGACGTCGCTCTCCGGATCTGATTTTTTCCTCTCCTCGTCGCTTCCGTCTTTCTTCGGACTGTGACAAGATATTCTCGAGATTGGGCTATCTCGCTCGGTTCTCGAACTTTTTTCCCTCATTTTAAAACTCGGCGGCGGCGGCGGCGGCGACGGCTGCGGCGGCTGCGGCGGCGACGGCGGCGGTGGCGACGGCGGCGGTGGCGACGGCGGCGGTGGCGGTGGCTCGGATTTGGTGCTCGAAGCAGCGGCAGCCTCAGGGCTCGTCGGTGACTTGGAACAATTGCTACGAGCTGATTCGCGGCTGCCCGCCGAGCCGCTGCGGGAACGCAAACTTTTTGTAGATCCCCCGGGAGTCGGGGATCGTCGGCTCTTTGGCGACGCGGACTTGTGACTCGGCGGAGATCCAGGACTCTTGGGTGATTCGACGTAGCTGGAAACGTTTCGTCGTGGTGATGCGGACTTTGAACGCGGACTGGTCGGCCTCGATTTGGGGCTCTCCGATCGGTGACGCGATCCCGAACGGGATCTACCGAGGTTCGAAGAGCCCGAGCGTGATTTCGGAGATTTCGGTGATGCCGAACGCGACCTCGCCGATTTCGGAGAGGCGGGACTCGGGGAACGCGGCGGCGAGCCGCTTCCCGAGCGTGATCTGCGCGATCCAGTTTTGTTTGTTTGTCCCGAAGCGACGCTCGAGCGACGCGAGCCAGATTCGGCGGGAGATTGAGCGGGCGATCCGCGAGACCTCGGACTAGCCACCGATTTAGTCGCCGGACTGAGCGAACGACTCGCAGATCGGGCTCCGCTGGCTAACGACACGGGTGAGCGGATGCCGTCGAACCTTTCGCTCCTCGCTCCGCCGGGAGTCGGCACCGGCGCTCGAGATGCCGGACTTGCGCTTCTGCTCGAATTCGACGACGCCGATCCGCTCTCGGAATCCGAGCCTGTCGAATGAACGCGTTTAATAAATTATTTAAATTTATAAATTGCTAAGTGTGCCAAGATGAAAAAGCGTTGAGATGCGAAATGGAAGGCTTAACCTAAAAAAAACAAAGCAAGCTGAATCGAGATTGAGTGTACACTCACCGGAATCCCCGCTAGACTCGTGAAGCGCGTGTCTCGCCGGAGACATTTTTGCCGGCTCGAATCGAAATGAAACGATAAAAATGGAGATTTATCGTGATAAATAACCAAGAGAGAAAGAAATTAAGTTGGGTCTAAGAAAACATTGACAATATGACGCGCGCGCGCGCGCGAGTGTCGGCGGGTCTCTGCTTTACCGTGGTAATGGAAATTGCCGGAAAACCGAGAGATGGCGCTCGAGCGGGGACGTCGCGGTCGGTAACGAGTTGGTCGACGCCGTCGCCAGAGGCGCTCGGCCCCAGCGAGGAGGAGATCGAGGAGACGCGGATGATGCCCGCCGCCGCCGCCGCCGAGGTGGTAACGATGGCAACGAAATGGTAACGCGTGGCGGCCGGCCGGGTTCGTGTCGTATGGAAGGGACCAAGACGGGAGTGAAATAGTGAAAAAGAAAAGGAAAAAGAAAAAGAAAGGCGAGAGAGTGCCGAGTGGCGTCGGTGCGGCGAGGCTCCGTGCGCCGTGCAAACAAGTTGCGGTTGTGCGGTGGTGGTGCCCGCGTCGCCCCTTGATCGTGCGTTTCCGAAGAAGCGAGGCTCGCTCAGTGACACCTGTTGCTTGCTGGCAACGACGAAAGAAAGAAAGCGCGTGTATTATTAACTGGTCGCGAGGGAGAATAAGGCGAGTCTGTACGAAGCAGAGAAGGACATGGCCGGCTCCTCGGAAGTTCGGACGCTCCTTTCGCGACACAAAGCCGCTCTTTTGCGCGAATTGAACGGTACAGACTTGCTCGGTGGCCTCGTTAAACGCGGCGTTATAAACCAAGTTGACAGAGACGCGGTTGCGGGCAATGCCGATCGTACGAGCGACGCCGATGTCGATCTTTTCATCGACGTCATCGGTGCCAAAGGTTTCGATGCTTTTCGCGAATTTTGCTTCGCCCTCGAAGCCGAGTGTCCCCACGTTCTCACCGATCTCCTCGTCGATCAGCACAGCATAGCCGGTGAGTTTTTATCCATCATTCTTGGCGCGACGACGACGACAATCATTCGTTTTTTCTTTTGCTACTGTTTGCTATCTTTGAGATATCAAGCGCGCGACGCGTTCCAAAAGATGAGAAAAAAAAAAAAGGCTTTTTTTCAAGAGTGTAAATTTATTTGCATTTTCTTGCGCGCAATCCCATCGGCCACGGAGGAAGAAAGAAAAAGAAAAGGGTGGCGGCGGATCCGCGGATGATTAAGGCAACATAATATACTATTGCTTGGCGGTGTGGGCGAATCTTTGCTCCTCGTGTGCTGCTCGTTCGCGCGAGTTTCACGACCTCAACAACAACGCAAACGCGGGCGTCTGCTTCTTCGTCGTCGTTCTTTCGTTCACACGCTCCTTCCTTGATACGTGCGCGAATACACATGTATTTAACATTAACAAGATGTTTGCGTTTCCGCTTGAAATTGCGGAAACGCGCTAGACTCGAGGGCACTAATTAGAAAAGAGCCGGAGCTCGTCTCGGTCGTCAACGCAGTCACTATTTTCTCTTTTTGTCCGGTATACAGCTGTTTTCTCGTTATACCGGTCGAGCTCGCGACTTTCCAAAAGCGAATGCACGCTCGTCCGGACACGCCGATATCGACCAAAGTCGACCATTCCTATTCTATTTACCTCGATTGGAAGGGGAAAACAAAAAATCCCCGCGGAGAGTAGTCGAAAGTTAATTTTTCAAGGCGCGCATTGTGAACCGTGACGGACGAACCGCGGCGTTGCATACAGAGGCCATTGTACCATCCCGTGGGAATCGAGTTTTTCACACTCATGTGGAAAAATTTTTCTCGGCGTGTATCGCGGCGGGCCGCTCGCTTCCTCTTTTGCCGAGCATCTATTATAGTCGATCAGCCGGTATTTCGCATCGCTGCCACAAAACCACAAAATCATCGCAAAATACACGTTGATACTTTTGACAGTTTGTTTTTTGTTTTGTTTATTATTCATTGATCGAATGATATGTTGGATGAAAGAAGGTGTCCCTCTTTAGGGTCGCGCGAATAGGCACCGCTGGTCGTTTTCGTCGCCGGCATCGTTGCACGTTGCGGCTGTTGAACAACTCGGGACAGCAGAGGTACGAAGCGAGAATGGCAAACAGGGCGACGAAGAGCATTATCTTTTCTTTCTACTCTTACTTTTCCATATCCCAAATTTAGTGCCGAATCCGGTGTGAGAATTTCGCAAAGCTCGTAAATTCAAAATTTTCCCAGTGGCATTTTTCCATGAGGGAAGAGAACCCGATTCGACGACTCGAGCAGCAGCAGCAGCAGGTTATGTTTTTCATCGATCCGCGCGATACTGACAGAGAGAAATTGGTCCGAATCGATTGGGACACTTGATTGTTTTATTTTTGAGATTGTTTTTGATAGCGCGAAAGGTGCGGCATGTGGCACCTTTTCTGCAGCAACATTCTTATCGCCCTTGACCGTTCGAGACTCGAAGATTCCGAATGAACGAGCCCGAAAAACACGTGAGAACAATGAAATTGACGAATTTGCAACGTTTATACGTTTTTTTTTTTTTTCTTCTAAATTTATTTACGCATGGTCAAATTGATATTTATTGTTGTTGTTGTTGTTGTTGTTGTTGTTTTTTTTCAGATTGGCGATAAACTTTATGAAACTTTAGTTGGTATCGAGAGTGCACGCGGATGGGACGAAACGCGAGTGCGAACCGGCGGTTTTTCTTGGTCAAGGTTTCGGTCGTCGAGATGGCGGCCGCTGCGTGCAAACACAATAATCAGCGAGCATCGCGAATCTACCTGCTGCTAGACAAGTCGCGGACCCGATACTCCGCGATTCCTTGTTTTTGCCTCGCTACGCAATCTCGTCGTACCCCACCGATCGATCTTGTCGCTCAACATGAATAAATAACATCAACAAATTATATAATCAAATATTCCGAATAAATAAATTGAGAAATTTTAATGAAAAAAAAAAAAAAAAAACGGATGAAAGAAATAGTATGGTGTTGAATGAATAGGCAGCGAGGAGCTGAAAGCGTAGAGCTCGCGTTCCCCTTATTTCTTTCGTCTCGCGGATGCGGCAGCTGCATCCGCTTGGATCGCGACTAATTCCGCGTAGTAAGCCGTTTGTGCTAGAAAACAAATAGTAATGAATAAGTAGAGGTTGCGATGCGGTGGTGGGGCGAAGAAACGAATTCGAGGTTGCCCGCAGGAGGAGGAGAGCGGCGAGCGTCGAGCGAGCTGATTAAAGTTGAAACTTGATGTTCAACAGATGAACATCAGCGGCAATTGGTGCGCGACGATAAGCTACGAAATGAAACCGATTCGGAGCAGGGGGATGAAAAGGAGGAGGAAGAAAAAGGACATGGCGATTCGGAGGAGCAGCAGCAGCAAGAGGAGCAATCTGCTAGAAGGCCGGAAACGAGGACTGACGATAACGGCGACATCAAAGAATGGTGAGTGCTATTTATTTATTATCTTTTACTCGCACCGAGGCAACGATCGGAAGCTCCAATTGGCCCAATCGATCTTGGCTATAGTCCGAACTATTAGCATCTATGGATTGCGAGAGAATCGAATGAGGAAATGACGACTACGAATGAGAATGATGCCAATTTGCATGGGCGGAATGAATTATTCGATATTGTCGGATATTGTATCGGCCCCGGAGACATACTCCGGTTAAACGGGATCTCTGGTTATTCGGGCGTCGACGACGCCCGGCGGGCAAAGCGGAGCTATCGAAAAATCCTTTCGCCGGGGATCGAGCGAGGCAAAGGTTAAAAACCGGAAAGAGGCAGCAAGTAATTTAACCTTGAGCGCCATCGTTCCTCGCCAACGAGCCAGGCTCCAGGGTCGTTAACTTTTTCTCTCTCGTTGCTGCACTTTTCGCTCGTCATGTTTCATCTCGCAAACTCGTTGAAACTCGGCTGTGGCAAAAGAGCCACAATAAAGAGTACAAGAGGCCGAAGGACCGATTGGAATATTTCCGCCGCGCCAAGCTTCCAAAAAATTGACGCATATTTACCAATAATGAAAATATATCGATGTTTAAATTGGAAATAAGGCTCGGTGAAAGGCGCGTGTGCCGGCTCGGTCGTCGTGTTTCAGGCGCCGCCTGACTCGTCACTTTTCCCGCGATCGCAATAGTTTGGGTGAAAAGCTCGGTAAATTTGGCATTTCGTAGTTTCGCCGCGAAATACTTTTTCTTGATTAGTGAGCGGAGTAAAAACGGAGATAAATATGTAAATATTTATTTATAGCTCGCTTGAAGCGTCCTGTTTTCTTCTTTATTTATCATCCGTCGCGGTCATCCTTGCTCAATGCCCGATTATCGCCTTTATCCTCGTTCCGAGTGCAACCGCAATGTTTATGGAAAAAAAACTGAATTTCGTTGCTTTACATGCTTTTTCGTTGGCTCATCGTAACTCGACGTTTCGGCACACTTATTGCTTCGGCAATCACCGCCTGTATCTCGATGGACTTAAATATAGCGGCGGCGGCGGCGGCGGCGGCGGCGGCGGCGGCGGCGGCGGCGGCGGCGGCGGCGGCGGACGGCGCGTGGATAGAGCGCAGACGGAATAGTTGAAGCAGGGATTCGGTGACGAGCTTCCCCGCGTGAGAGGGCGAGAAAAACTGAGAGATGGAGGTGCGCGGGCGCGATCGCTTCTAAATTTTTTTCTTTTTTGGCTCATTCCGAATGAATTATTGCTTAAAGTTTTGTATAATCGATCGATTTCGAGCCGTTCGTTGGGTTATCCGTGAACGAGACATCCCTCGTTGTGCTTAAATTTCAAATAGCGACGCTCTATTGAGACGATAATAATCAGAGATCGAGATTTTTTTTCAACTTTTCTTGGTACATGAAAAAAAGTGGAGTTGGTTTGTTATGTGGTAAACGCGAGTACAAAGGGAGCCATGTGCCCCATGATTATTTATAAGTCGCGCTGAATCACCGGCGGTAAGCCCTCTTGGCTCCTGCAACAGCTGGCCATCCTCGTGTATCAACTTTTTCCTTCGTACGCGGCCACGCGAGCTCGCCAATATTCCTATATATAATGTACGTTGCCGGAGCTCGAAGATGTTATTACGATGGTCGCTCGGCCAATGGCTATGGTTACAAGACTTTGCCGATACCTGGCCAAATCGGATATTTCGTTCCTCTCGGGGCGGCGGCGGCGGCTTCATCTCGTTGCATCGGCACACCGCCGTCAGGCTCATGTTCGCGTCGGATGACTCTTCGCCGGTGGTACGTTACCGCACATAATATCATATTGGTATGAAAAATAAATGTTGAAATAGCAGACGCGGGATATGAGAGGAATTAAAATTTGTCGGATATTGTCCGGTGGCCGTATATACGCGTCGTGCCCTTTTATGCGATGCGAGCGAGGCTAAAGTTTGTCGCGTGACGTTAAAGCCGATTGCGCCGCCCCTCCTCGGCACATTTTTCTACTTTTATTTATTAAAATAATATTTATTTGTCGACGCTTCAACATTTATTGCGACAGCGACGATTGCTCGCTCGCGCCAGATAATTAACGCGCATGAACAATTATCCAACTTGTTACAATGATAAATACATATGGAGCACAAATTTCGGCCGTTTGTCACGGAATAATAATTATATTCGAATGACGGACGGAAATTATTCGGCATTAAGGCACAAATATGAAAAATGTTGAGTTTGCCGCTCGAGAACTTGAGAGATTTCGCGCTTTCAAAGAATAATAAAAACGGACGAGTACTGTAGCGACGATTGGTGTGCGCGTGTGTGTGTGTATGAGAAAAAAGGGAAAATGATGGAGGAGGAGGCTCGTCGAATGGCGGTGTGGTTCGATCAAGCGCACTCGAGGGACGACAAGGGCGGTCCGGTGCTGGTTTTTCCTTTGCGGAATTCGAGTTTCGTCTGAATCTCTTGGAGAGTTTTGCCTTTCGTTTCAGGTACGAGAAAACATGGAAAAACTGCGGATACGGCGGTCATCGAGGCAAAGGTCCAAAAAGTCGCGGCTTGGCCCATGTACTCGAGCATACTAGGAAATATTTTCGTTACGATGAAAACCAAGGCCCAATTAACCATGATGGAGATGCTGCTGGCGACGCCTTTAGTTTCCGGTGGATAGAGCTCGCTGATAATGGCGAATGGAACGGAACCGTAGCCAAGGCTGAATACAATGTTAAACATTGCGAGGCAGCTCAAGGGCAACCAGCCGATCGATGATACGTCATTTCCCCGAGCCTTGAGATGAAAATAATAGCCCAAAATAGCGAGGCAGAGAGTCATTGCGCTACCGGAAAGGACCAACAGAGGTTTTCTACCGAAACGATCGATTATGGCGGCGACTACGATCGACATAACAACTTCGACGATACCGATTATAATGGTAGCGATGTACGGCTCGATGCTAGATCCGGCATCTTGAAATATGGTTACGGTGTAAAAGAGAACGGCGTCGATTCCGGACATTTGTTGAAAGCACATGAGACCGACGCACGTTACGAGAGCTTTTCTACCGGCTCTCGTGCCCGCAAGATCTCTCAATCCTCCTCTTCGATTCTTCAAACGTTCGGCCTCGATTTTCAGCATAACGATCTCGTTCGCCGTCTCGTAAGACTCACCGCGAAGTCTCTTGAGTGATCCGTTGGCGTCCTCGATCCGATCCCGATGCACCAGCCACATCGGACTTTCCGGCAGTATATGTACAAACGCGAAAAAGGGTATCAAGGCGAGACAACAGGTTACGTTGAAAATGGTGTAATTCGTATAGGCCCCGGAGACGTAAACGAATACAATACCGAGGGAAAATAGAAGGGGAAAAAAGGAACCGAGAGCTCCGCGTATCGAAGCTTGGGCAACTTCGCCGATGTAAACGGGAACGGTTACGCATGCGGCACCCGCACCGATACCACCGATCAATCGGGCCACGTAAACGCTCTTCAAATCCTGAAAAAATATTAGCATCAGCCAGGATACGAGAAACGGTAATGATGTTGATAATATGGCCATTTTACGGCCAATACGATCGGCGATTGTTCCGGCCGGTACGGCACCGAATATAGCACCGAGCGCCAACAACGAGCATATCCACGATTCTTCGGTTTCGGTGACTCGCTCCGGTGATAAAAACGATCGGCTCGATTTGAGAAATGGCAGAATCGGCGACGTCCAGCCCAGCATCATTCCGCTCTGCATCGCCATCAGGCCCGCTGTGCCGCCCGCGTTATCATCCCCACCAAAACAAACAAACAAAGAGCAAAAAAAAACGATTGGGCATTCGTTTCAATAGCGCTTGCGTGTGCTATGCCTCATTCTTTAATTGCCTTTTCGAACGACAATTTATTGCCAGAGCTGGGTATGCCGGAATTAGGGTCGGGGACGAAACGCCGCGTCGCGCTACCGGATAACGAGCCCGAGATACAAGACGAGAGAGAGAGAGAGAGAGAGAGCAAGACAAAAAATATATACTCGCGGAATCCGGCCGGTCGGAGTGAGTGAGAGCAACTTTATCGCTTTTGTACAGCAGGCTCGCGTCTGTTTACTCTTGAAAACGATGGAAAATGTCGTAGATATTACGGCAAAGATAGACGCCAATCTCCCGAGATTATGGAAGGAAAAAAAAAAAAACAATGTGCCTTTCCCGCGATCGACGGAAATTATAATTCGGTCTACGGACCCCCCCCCCCCCCGCTCAACTGACCCTGAACAAATATTTTCATCACCCGTGATACTAATTTTTCGACTAGCTCGTCGCCTTTGCAACTCGGAAAGGAATGAAGATGAAAAAGTTGGGAGAGCGCGAACGTCCTCGAAAGCTCGGCCGGCCGCCGAGCGATACGTTACGAGGATAATTGAAAGCGCGTGAAACGCGCGCTTGATCAATGCGACGAGCATTGGGAACCTCCTCTAATTGTGAAAATTAACCGATCGCACGAAAGCGCGCCGCCGCGACGTGACCGGGCAACACGATCAATTACAACATATTTATCGAACAAATACGTCGGGGGATTGTGGAAAAACTCACCGATCAGCGTCGACAGGCACTGAAAGAATTTTTCTTCTCCCTCTCGCTGCTCCTTGTCGCTCGGGATTTTTGATTTTTCGAGCATGGGTTCGAGAACGCTGCTTCCATTTTCTTGTGATTTTTGTAATACCATTGTAGCGATTCGTTCGGGATCGATAACCCTCGTTTTATCATTGATATCGCGCATTTCGGTATCTCGAGCGTTCTCTTGTCGCTGCTGATTCAACAGCCACGATCTAGTAGCCGCCCGTTGATGAGATTCACTTTCACCGCCGTATCCTCCTTCTCTCTCGTTTCGATCGTTGTTGTTGTTGTTGTTGTTGTTGTTGTGAGTGGTCAGAGTCGCGAGGAACGGTGGCGGCGGTTCGTTGGTTCGCGATGATTTCACCCTGGTAGCAGCCCCCGGCGGAAGCCTCGCTGCCGTTCTCTTTGCCCTCGAGTTCCAAACGCATTCTCGCGCGCGCAAAGTGTCGGAAACTTCTGACGGGATCGTCGACGTTCGAGCCTCTCGAACCTCCGCTCTCCTCTCTCTCTCTCTCTCTTGAAATCTCTCGGTCGCTCTCGCGCCTTCTCTCTCGCTCGCCTCCCGCCCGCCGATGCCCTCTCCGTGTATGATGTCTCTTATCTCGAAAGATTTATACCCGATTCGTGCGCGTCTCGTTCACGTTCGTTGCCCCCCCCCCCTCACCCTTTTTCTACCAACTCGAAGAGGCAACGAATCTCCCTACAACAATTGGCCAATTATTTCCCAAGTACTTGCACCAATTGATCCACGTACGAAAGACACTCGTTTAACCGTGAGATTTTTACACATTCTCCCCCCCCCCCCCCCCCCCCCCCCCTCCCCCCCCCCCCCCCCCCCCCCCCCCCCCCCCCCCCCCCCCCCCCCCCCCCCCCCCCCCCCCCACCCCCCCACCTAATTTTCATATTAAATAGCAAACTTACAACTCGCGCGTACACGATTGATTTTTAATAGTCGCACTCGTCAGGCAATATCATAACGCCGCTGTTGTATATTAAATATATTAAAAAGATAGAAATTGATTTTTCCGTATAACAAAAGCATTAATTCGTTGGACGGTGCAGTGTGAGTCGGGAATCCAAGTTTCGATAATGTCCGAGCAGCAGCGGCGTATCTCCGATACCACACCACAAAAATGCTTCTATATATACCGCCGATGACTTTTTATCTTTGCATTCGTCTCTCGATCCACCATTATTCATTTACAGATTTGACAAAAATTCCACTCCGCGCTTCCACATTTTTCATTCATTTGCATGGAAAAAGAAGAAAAAAAACGATAAAACTTGTGCAGCATGCCCGCGGTTAAATCATTCACACTTTTATTTCAACTCTGTTCTTACGAGCATCGCGAACCGCGCCGCTCCCTCCCTATTATTTCCTCATTGGACCCTTTTATCTTTTATCTATTCGCCGATAACGAAAAGATGCCAAATAGGATATGCGGAAAAGATTGA
The DNA here is from genome assembly GCA_030522525.1 of Campopleginae sp. 14b. NCBI lineage: Eukaryota > Metazoa > Arthropoda > Insecta > Hymenoptera > Ichneumonidae > Campopleginae sp. 14b. The sequence continues at coordinate 40,393 of JAPYYS010000913.1, forward strand.
GGCAGGTGGGGGGGGGCTGGGAGCTGGCTCCTTCGAGCGAGATACAACGAGCCGTAACCGCTGCCGCCAAAAGTCGCAGAGATTGTCCTGGGTTTGCAACGTATTTGTCGCTGATGAAAATAAATTCGCGCATCGACGGGCGACGACGACGACGAAGAAAGCGAGCATTACGAATAAGAGTACAGTCATTTCAATTGTCGTCAATCTTTGTAAGCATCTCCGATCAAACCGAGCAAACTCGGTGCGCGGCGCGTTGCTTTCTCACATATACCTAGGATTAGATCCGTACAATGCAGAGAGAGTCTCGCATTAATCGCGCCGATTCGAGCAAAAAAACTTTTAAAAAGTGTCAAACGTAAGAGAGGTTGGCGGCGCGCGATCGCCGACGAGCGATGTCACGCCGATACAAATAATTGCGCAATTACTTAATAACCGCGTATCTCGCGGAAATTCAAGCATGCAGCATTCAAACTTGGCAAAGTCGTCGTCGTCGTCGTCGTCGTCGTCGCAGCGTGAGCTATCCGAGAGCGGCGCGATCTCGACCGATATAGTTAACCGATCTTAATGGGCTACGACGTTTCACGCGTCTAATCTTATCAAGAATGAGACACGCACCTCGATACATACCTCGATTTTATCAAATTATCAAGATTTCTCCGTAAAGAATAAACATGATTTTTTGCTCCCTCTCTGTCCCTGCTTTTGCGGCGGTGGCGGGGGCGGGGGGCATCGTCGAAACGGTAAACCTCGGTAAAACAGAAGAATCGTTTTTTTAATGCAAATATCTTAATGGCATTTTAATTTCAGTCCACTCTCGGATTCTCGAAGACGCAGCGATTTTCAGCATCATTCGCGAGCCGGCTCGGTATCGCCCACACCTTCGGGAACGCCGCCTCCGCCGCCTCCGAATCACTGCCCGCCTTACGTCCGTACCAACGGCAACGACGCGTTCGCCTCGGATCCCATTCTCGAAGTCCTCGACGAACCCGTCGACGAGCCGCTGGTGAGTACGAAACATGTTAATTTTTTTTTCCCCTCTCTCTCTCTCTCTCTCTCTCTTTTCTTACCGACCGCCGGTATGAAACTACTGGCCGACCCTCGGTAAGTGTGAAAAATACCATTTCCCGGGATATTGGATATTCTCCTCGTTTATCGGCTAGGAATAATTTTTTATTCGTGTACAAGCAACGGTCCTTTGACACGAAAAACATTAATGATTGAACGCTCGGAAAAAATATTAATCCCTCTCCCTCCGTTGGGAAAGAGAAGCAAGCTCGATCGTGAAACGATGCAGCAATAATAATTATTTTCTTTCATCGGGTTATCATTTTGAAGTAAATATGCGAGACGGGGGGGAGGAGGAAAACCGAGCGAGCGGTTGACGTAAACGTGTGCGAAAGAATCCGAGTTCGGTATTAACAACGCCGGTTCATCCCTTTAGGGCTTCTAATCCATCTTTCCTATCGTCTTTTTTTCTTCTTTTTTTTTTTTTTTCGTTTCCGCGTAAACAACGCGCTCACGAAGGCCAACTTTATCTTCTCAAATATGCCAATAGAAGCGAGTCTCTCCGTAACGAGATGTTCCGAGCCGAAACGACGCTCCTGACTTTCAAAACGCCCATCATCTCAACATTTTCACATATTTAGCCGCACGGTATCGCCACGAGCGAGCCTCGTTTTATCTCATTTTTCATTTGATTTAACGGGGTGTAACGATAATCCAGGCCGGAACCGCCCCCCGTCGTTGCCGCCGATAAAAGTATTTTTCAACATAGCCGCATATGTAGCAGCGAGAGCGTTAACCGGGAAAGGCGTTAACGCGGCCCTGTATCGAACTGTATGGATTGATGAGGCTCGCGCGAGCAAGCCGCGACGGAGATCGTCAGGCACCCGGTGGCCATGCGCGCCCCGTCCAGTAGCCTCGCTTCCGCGTGTCTCGACGACTCAGTGCATCGCTCATAACCGAGGAAACCGCCGGATTTGTTTTTTCGATTGTTCGGAATAAGAAAAAAAGAAAAAAAAAATCACAAAAGTTTTGCAAATTATTCGGTAAACGCGTGAAAATAATGAAAATATTTGGAAAATTATTTGGCGGTGAGGAAAAACGTCGAGTCGGTTCGAACAGACGCTCGGGCCGAAAAGCGAGTTCGAGAAAAAAAATTGCTTCTTCGACGATAAGTTATTCGGGACCCGTGCATTTTCCAAGGGATGATTTTCTTTTTGGCGATGCTCGCAGTACCAGCAACCGGCGACATCGACGCAAACACAGGGTACGTGTTTTCGCGCTTCATTTTTATTCCGCTCTCCAAATTTTTATTTTATTAAATTTAATAAATGGCCAGTCAAGTTGATTCGTGCTTCGATTTGGATTATTCGGAACGCCGCCACGACCCACCACCGCTCGATCGGTGCCACCTTTTTTTCGTAACGATAAAAAAAACAAAAAAAAACCAGATGCTCCGAATCTCGACGCCTCGCTCGAAACTTTGCTCGCTACGACGAAAATACGCCCACTATAGAAAATAGCGATAAAACGCGATTAATCGGGCGGATTTTCCTCCCGAGATAAATAGACTCCGGCAATAACCTGCTGTCGTTAAATATCCGAGGAATGCTAATATCGTCAAGGGCCGAGCTTGTCGTCCTTTAGTTGCATAATACTCGCTAGATATTTAACCATCCGATCGAAGCTTCGGGCCGGTTATCGCGCCACGCGCACCGCACCGCGTTATTCGAATGCCTGCATTTCACGACCGCCCGAAAACGTCACCGATTCACCGTTCCCCCCCCCCCCCCCCCCCCCCCCCCCCCCCCCCCCCCCCCCCCCACCCCACCAATCAAACAACAAAAAAAAACAAACCAACCCAACAACAAAAACGCACCACAGAACACGCAAGCGGGGCCATTGCGCGCATAGGAGAACGCGGCAAAGGTTGCCCGTTTCGTCGCATGCCAAAAGAGATTGGGATGCCTCGCCGGGTCAAGCGCGATATTGGCGAGTCCCGTATCTGCTCGAGCGACGAGCGATCCGCCAAACTTTCGAAGCGGCGAAGCTCGTCGCGGAAGGCTCGTCGACGAGAGAGAGAGAGAGAGAGAGAGAGAGAGAGGAAAACCGGTTGGCCGGTGCGCGTGAGCCGAGGCGCGAGGCGCGAGGCGCGAGGCGCGACGAGGGCGGCGGTGTCGCGATGAAAATCTATTTTTTTCGTATAAGCAACGTTCAATTAGGTTGGTTCGCGTTTTCCAACTGGAAATTATAGAGGAAAATAAGCCGCGAGGGGGCTCTCGCGGAATGAAGATAAAACAAAGATTGGTAGGTCGGTATAGGCGCGGCGGCGGTACATCTCGGAGCGCATGAGGAGCGAAGGAGCGTGAAGGAAGGAACGAGACAAAAATAAAAAGATATTGAAAGAGCGGAGCGGGGGGAGTAACCGCGAACGCGTAGGAGGGCAACGACCGAGAAGCACGACGAAAGGTTGCGAAAAGAAAAAAGGAAATGGAATGAAAGAGAGGAGAGAGGGCCCGGAGGAATAACAGGACCACGCCCTCGCGTTACCTCTCGATTTAGCTAATCGCGAGCAAAGATGGAGCCCGTACCGGGGCCCGTACCTGCCGACGCGTTCCTTACTCCTTCTTCAAACCAACTCGGAAGCAACCGGGGGGGCGCCCGGTCTCACTCGGATGTGACACCTACCGCCAATTTAATCGCATATAGTATATGCATGAGGCACTTGATTGCTGGACGATGAAAAAGATGGTGCGACGCTCGAGGAACGACCTCT
>JAPYYS010000914.1:0-55110 GCA_030522525.1 Campopleginae sp. 14b
TTTATTTTATTCATTTCATTTATTATATTTAGTTTTGTTTATTTGATTTATTCGATTTATTTGATTTATTTGATTTATTTGATTTATTTTATTCATTTTATTCATTTTTTTTATTTCACGCGTCCAGTATAATTCAAGATCAAGATTTTTTTTCACTCAGGATCTTTCGAGCAATTCAACTTTTCGAGCCAAGAATATTTTATCTTGTCGAATTAACTCAAAATATTGTATTCGTGAGTTTGTGGTCGGGCATCAACAAAAAATCCTTACGAATTTTTTTTATTATTCCTGTCTGTTAGTAAAAAAATTGCGCTCTGGAGAAAATGGAGGCGATCCAGTTTTTGGCAAATAGATTCGGTTTTTTTTACTCAAATCCGACAAATCGATGGGAGGCGACGCGATAGCCGGTCGCCATGGGAAAATAAGAGCCCATCGAGCAAGAGACGAATTTGCATTCCAATGAGAAAATCCCAGAGCAGGAAGAATTTTTGTTAAAAATAATTTGGAGAAAATTTATCGCCCCGACATTTTACAACTTTTACGAGACACAATGAATTTAGTTAAAGAAAAAGAAAGAAAAAAAATCTTGGGGAATAATGTCCTGGGAAGCAAAGGCTTGGGCCAGTTCTCGAATAAAAATACCTGAAGGGCAGGTTCTCTGTGATTGCTGTATATTATAGGCTGTGTCAAACGGTATAACTACAAGTTTGGTAAACTGCAGCGAGAATCCTCTCAGTAAGAGACGATGTGTCCCAGCACCGTGTGTTTGCATTTGTACATGAGTGTGTGTCCGAAGTTTATCCATGACCATTCGAGATGATGAGAGTTGAACGAGAGACTCCCTAAAATGGTCGCGGGCTTGTTCCCAAAGACGGACCTCGGTATACAGGATTTTCTATGTTGACTCGAAGGATTTTAGGAACCAAGCAATTTTTTTTAAATCGAGAACCAAACCGAACGTTTTTTAATGAAAAATAAAATTTTTACAAGTTTCGTAACGTTCACATTTTCTTTGTGACGTCAAAAAATTAAAAAAAGTTTCATCCAAGAAATTAAGTTGCCAACAAAACTTTCGTCATCGTTTTATTAAAGAATTTTTGTGACCAATGTCGTTTGGAGAAACTTTTATTTTCATACTTGTGTATAAACGTGCGGTCGTTTAGGGCACCAGAGGACAGAGAGAGAAAAGCAGAGATCAAAGCATCTCTGTACTCCGGTAACGGCGCGGTTTCACAAGGAGAGAACTATCAAAAGAGAGATACAGAAAGAGAGAAAGAGAGGAGGGAAGGGAGGAGGGGAGAGGTTGATCTGAGTAAACCAGCAGCTGGATAGCAGGATGAGCTTTACAGAATGACCGATCACGTCTGGTGGACTGTTTGCTCGGCACTTTATTAGCAAGCTCCAGCTCTCCCTCTCGTGTCCAGCAATGGACCGAGTATCTGTAGATACTTCTCGGTACCTAAACATCATTGAAATGTCTATAGAAATGCACATACGTGTTCGTTTTTATTTGCAATGAGAAGAAAAGAGGGAAAGATGCTTTGGAAAATAGTGAATACCAATAAAAACTCCCTGAGACATATTTTTCATCATTTTCCTTCGAGACTGCACATCTTTATTGCCTGCTTCGACACCACGTGCATTCGATTGTTATCGGAAAGTGTAAAAACCACCGGAATTTCCAAACATCACGATGCTCCATGGAGTCTATCTTTAGGAATATCCTTTCGGGTTAAAACCTCATGAAAATTGATTTTTATGAGAAAAATTCATTGTTCGATTCCCATCAACTTTTAGATCATGGAAAAAATCATTTTATCGGTTAGTATTCATAATTCTATCGATTTTAACAAACACGTGACTGAATCCTGACACGGCGACATACTCATACGAACATTTGTATTGTTCGTTAACCCTCTGTATGGACACACATGGGTCTGGGATGTCCTACTGCTCTTCACTGCACTTGGACTCGTTTAAAAAATGTGAAAAAATTCTGGAAAGTAGTCATCGATCTATAGAGGAGAGAGTCTGCACTGGGTGATGCATAATTTTTTCAAAATTATTTTTATTTAATGGTAATCGATACGAAAAACGAGTATTCACGTCATTTCATGCAAAAATATGATAAGAATTTAATAAAATTTTGTAATAATATTCTTTAGCATCAAATACGATGACACAATTTTTTTTTTTTTTCGTCTCCATACTTGTCGAATAATTTGCGTTAACAATATGCAAAAGATATATCGATATATATCTGAATCCTATGCTAATGCACGTAATCTCTATCGTCCAATAACTCGAAAACTGAGTAGGCAAAATTTTTTAAAAATTTTTGTATATTAATATTTAATAGTAAAGAGTATGCTCAAAATTTTTTATCAAAATCTAATAATATCGAATTTTTCTATGCTTCATGGCAACATTGTTGTGTGTAGACAATTAAGCCTCTGCCCGTAAAGATTTTCCACGATTCTTTGAGATCTTTTGCTTTCCAATAGCAAATTTCTTATATTTTGCTCCCAATAAGATCGCGAGTGAATACGATCGAGCAGTGCAAGCAGAGAAAATTTCATGCATGTCCTTTTATGATATACATTCTCAACAGATCACGTCTCGAATGCTTTCTGAATGCAAAATGACGAATGGATTCAAATGCTCCTGACAAAACCTCGACGATGCTTTCACTCTCTCATCACACTATATAGAGTATTAAATATGACCCGCACATATTTACCACTAATATCTAACATCTATATATCCAAGTATGTGTCTGTACCAATACAAAAAATTTCACACGAGGACGTGACAATTTTCTAACAAATTTAATTCTCTAACAAATATAACCAAAAAAACTGTCAAATTTTTGGAAAAATTACCACGACCCTCCTTCAAAAAACTCTGCAAAGAAACCATCGAAAAATTGATCCAACAAATGCTCAACAATAGTTTCACCAAATAAAATTAAACTCGACTCAGAAAATTCATTTTTATCGAAATTGTTAACAACCCAAAACTTCGATTACGACTTTTTGGGCATTTTTTTTTTTTTTTTTGCCGTTCATTTGCGGTTTCGATGGAGCCTCTGGAATATTGAGACGATTCAAAGTGAGCCGAGTGGCTATCAGTGCGGTTTACATTCTAAAGATATGAGATGTGTGTGATAAGGATGCGTTGAGACATTATATTTGTACGTAAATTTTACCTCGAACTGTAGAGAACACGACCATCTTGATAGAGTCTGACAAACTTGTTCGGACTGGTGATGGTGTGAAGATAACTCTGTTTGCCGTTATAGAAATACGTGTCGGGCTTCCAGATACGTGCAAGCATCGAAATGCTCAGTGCCAGAGTCTCTTTTCCACCTTGGAAGGCGAGACGCCGGTCAACCCAGGATTGCCGGAAATAGCAGTCCATTGAGTACGTCTGCGAATAAGATTGAAAACATGAGAACGGTGGAGAGATGTGTTGGGTGCTCGGTGCACTTCGAGACACTCGATAGCAATGACGAAACTATTTTTTTTATCCTGTCGAGTCTAATTAGTGCTAAAATCTAATTTTTCAAATAACAAAAAATAGGTCGTCGTCGCTCTGATTTGCGCAAAATTTCAAGATTTTTTATAAATTATTGTTTTTATGAATAGAGTAGCATGATGGGAAGGTTGGTACTGAATTTGGGAAATATCGGTCGAACAATTTAAATTTTATAGCCTTTCGAATTTTTTGAAAATCGGAGATTTTTTAAAAATCATCCAACCGCAATAATTTTGTCAATTTTTGAAAATTTTGTGTAGAAGTTTGTACTTCCTCTTTACTTTATATTTTTATTCCATTTATTTTGATTTTTCATGAAATTTTTTTCGTATTCACATTTGCAGGAGGGATGGTCAGAATACTTCTGAGTCAAGTTGCATCGATGAATGGTTCTTGGCTCCTGCAAACGCAAGAAGGAGGATTTCCGGTCGACAATATGAAGCATCGAATCGAACTAGCCGCTATACGAATATACAATACGAATTCTAGGGCTTTTTGGAATTTTGAAAAAATCTCGTAATCGCTCTAACTTCCACAAATTTCAAGATTTATTTTTTTTCTTTTTTATTTTTTTCATTTTTGTTTTTATAAATAGAAATGTTGGACTTGAATTTGGAGGATATCGGTCGAACGGTTTATTCTTTCCGAAATATCGTCACTTTCATCGGAAAAATAATTTTTTTTATCATTTTTTATGGAGATAAAAAAAATCGAGAAAATTAACGATCACCAAATTATTTCAATATCAGTCCAGCTAAAATTTGATTGGAATAAAACTTCGATGATTCATGGGCGTCATGTAGTTTCGTAATAAAATTAGTCCCTTGGCTGGAGAGTTTACTCGAAGGGAAATAAATTGTGTAAACAATTACTTTGGTAAAATAATATCCGGACGGGATAGCATGATTTTTAGAGTTTCCAACGATTAGATTTTGCTCGAATTAAAAATCCCTCTTTCCGATGAAAATTCTCGGAGCTGTAATAACACGGTTTGCACTTACTGGACGTATAGCCATGGTAACTTTCTATGGATTTCTCGTCAGGGTTTATTATGGGAGCCATATTCTACGTTAGTTAAGATGGTGCAATGATTGAGCCAACTTTAGTACGGTAAACAGATCCAACCGGAGATGAGAGTCTGGGAAATGGTTTTTCTTGGGCTTCGATGGAATCTCGGTTAAAAAAGCATAATTGAAAAGTGGGAAAGTGTCGAGAGTCGTAGAGAATCATCGATCACGAGATGTGTCGAATAATTGTGCTATTTGATGGCGTGATATTTCACGCGAAAAGCATTAACGAAATTGCTTGGTGAATGTGATGTGCGTGTGGGAAGATTGAAAACTCGATCGACCATGAAGAGAAATAATTGTGTCTGGGGAATTTGATTAAAAGTTTGTTGATTTTTTTTTTTTTTTATCGTCCCGGACTGTTTTTTCTTGTTTTCGGGCAAAAGACATTTTCTGAGGGACACTGAAAAATATTTTTTCATTAATTCTGTTATTTTTGTTTGTTTTTTTATTCAGGAAAAATAAAAATATATATATATTTTTTTTTTTTTCGATTTTTCGGAAAATCAATATTCCCGATAAGCTTTTGGCTCAACTCCAATTTCTCAACATTGCCATGTAGGTCAGCAATTGTTTTGATGTTCGTGGGATATTTCGGTGGAGAAAGTATACAACCCTTCGATTTTATCATTTTTAATCATTTTAATAGCTCCCACTATTTTTATACTAGCAATCTCGAAAGAAGCACGCCCTGGATAAAGAAGCTTCTCGTTTTAATATTCGGAATTTTTAATATTTTACCATATCAACTTCTGAAATAGGACCCATGCTCCGAACCATTATGTCTACTTCCACAGTCGCTGGTGGACCGCCAAAATCCGGACGTACACTATTGTCGTAACCTCGCAATAAGTTGTCCAGCAGCTCGCTTATGTTGCCGTGGTTGTTGCTTTGCGTTCTCTGCCGCATCGAAGGTCTTGCTCCTGTCGCCGCCCTGCAAAATATAATTGCATTTTTTTTTCCCACGATTATTTCAATTTTGCAGTTTTTTAATGGCCACAAACTCTCGGACGAAAGGACGAAATTTCGGTTCATTTTAGGCTCGGAATTGTTCATTATTCTGCATTTTTTTACTATATTTTATCATTTTTATTATTTTTTTATATTTTACTCGGGGGAAAGAACAATTGCCAATGGAAATGTTAGCAATATATTTATTATTCGGTATCAATCTTTCACCATATTATTTCAACCCACAACCTCCACCTCCACGTGGATAAAGATCGATTAATTGATTGCCAGGAGCTCGGCGAAAGTTGATCTCCCTTTCATCGTTACTAAACGAACGTGTATGCTTATCGCTTAGTAAATTATCGGAGTGAATCTCAAATGAAAGTAAACGTCGATATATTCCATTTGAATTTTAATGGAGATTATGCACATCCACTTTTCTGTCTGAAGAGCACTTTAAGAATAATCGAAGTGGTTATCGACGAGTAAATAGAGCGAAGGATGGATGGGGAGGTAATGAAAGTCAGCGAATAACGCGATCATGCTCGACGATCCGAGCGATGGTGAACGAAAATGTTCGTTGCTTCGAATTACAAAAACAAAAAAAAATATGATAATTTTTTTCACTTTTCTCCAGGGATGGGAGGAAAAAAATTAATGTTCCAAGTGGAAAATCCTCGTGGACCTCCCACACAGCAAATACTAGCCCCTCGATCACCCCCGAACTCTCAATCACCCCAAATTTTGTCTTCCCCTTCGTGGCCACGTGAGTCTCTCCGCGGTCAAGCAAACGATACGTGTACCGGTATGACTCACTATCGAATATCACGCACTGACTGATACTCGCTCACCGTTTAAGGGGTTGATTATATATCCCCGAGCCGATTAACTCTCTCTCTCTCATCACGAGAGTTCTCGTATCAATTTCCCGTATTGTTGTGTCGCTTACCGTTTTGTTATTGAGCTCGGATCTGCCGCTAAATGATCGAATGATAAATGGGATATCCCGCATTACTCTCTGCTCACCACATTCCTGATGATGATCCTCTCATTATCTTCCAATTGTTTGGGCACATGTGCGGGATACCCAATAAAATTTTGATGGATTGTCAACTCAGGCCGCGTTGAGCGATCGCTAGTTTTTGCTCTTTTGAAATAAAAGAATCTATGATTTCGAGGACGCGATCATCACAACGAAACCAAATATCAAGTTTCCTCTAATTTCTTGCGATTTTTCTACAGCCAGAAAACAAATTTATTGAAAATTAATAAAAGAGTATGTTGAGAAATAGATCTTTTGAATCCAATGCTTATTTATCGAATCCCAAGAAATATTTCTTCTTTTCAAATAACGGGGCTTATTTTTAATTAATATGAAATTTTATTTGAATATAAAATTTTATTTCAATATAAAATGTTATTGGAATATCAAATTTCATTGAAATATAAAATTTTATTTGAATAAAATTTTATTTCAATTTATTTTATTTGAATAACATTTTATTTGAATTCATTAATTTCTTTCAGTTTAATTAATTTTACTGATTACTAATGAACCTTTTTTTCTGGGTGTAACTTTCGTAAACCACGTGCTATCTATCTGAAAATATGTTAAGCCAGCGGAACATTTCGTTCACTAAAAATCGATCGGACGTTTTTTCTCAGCACGCATTAAGCTTTTCCGAGTCTTACACCGAGCAAATTACAACCAGCAAATTGAATAAATGGATCGTCCATTTTTCTGGTCGACCAAATTAAAAGTTTTTCTCGGTGTAAAAATCTCAATGAACGTCCATAAAAAAAAAAGGATTGGACATGCTCGAATAAATAATTTCCTATAAATGTCGAGCGCTGAACTAAAAATGGAATTTACTCAAAAAACGTTGATATTTTGTTGAAAGCGATCAACTAAATATTTTTCGATAATTTCAAAAATTCCGCTACTTTGACAATGTTTTTCATTTCAAACGGAACTGTCAAGAAAATTTACGATTTGGATGAGAAAAATTTATTTCCGAAAAAACTTTTTTCAATATTTTTTGCTGCGATGACAAACATTTTGTGATTTTTTGAAAAAAAAACTTTTAGACCAACATATCCAAGAAAATATCGATCATTTCCAACGAATTCCATTGACTTGGACAACGGAAAATTCAATGATAAAAAAACAATCGAGACAGGAAAATCAACCGCTCGTTAGAATTGAAGCACCACCTGTTGAAATGTCATTTCCTTTATTTAATTTCATGGCATCGGACGGCAGAATATTTGACTTTCGTAACTGTTTTGGAAATTGCATAAAAGCGATTTCGTTCGATAACCTCTGTTCGATATTTTACCGAATTACGTCAACAGAGTTTTCATTTTTTTTTTTTTTAACGACCTTATTATTATTTCAGGGAAGAATAAGATATAGATCGAGCGTGAAGTTGGCGTTGGAGGTTGAGTAATTATCGTGACAAATTCTTCAAGGATTCTCGTGATTTTTAATCGGACTTACATGAAGGAGGCATATGATGTAATGAGATTGGCGATTGCTAATACGATTCGATGCCTCATATTGTCCCGTTCGACCGGAAATCCTCCTTCTTGCGTATGCAGGAGCCAAGAACCGTTCATCAATGCAACTTGATTGAGAAGTTTTCTGACCATCCCTCCTGCAAGTGTGAATACGAAAAAAAATTCAATAAAAATTTGAATAAATCGAATAAAAATAGAAAGTAAAGAGGAAGTACAAGCTTTCACACAATATTTTCAAAAATTTACAAAAATTATTGCGGTTGGAGGATTTTTCAAAAATCTCGGATTTTCGTTAAATTTGAGAGGCCATAAAATTTAAATCGTTCGACCGACATTCCCCACATTCAATGCCAATCTTTCTATCATCATACTCTATTCATAGAATCAACAATGAATAATAAATCTTGAAATTTGCAAAAGTTAGAGCGATTATGAGCTTTTTTGAAAATTTCAAAATGCCCAAGGATTCGTACTTTTCTATCAATTCCAACGAAATTTTCAACGAAGGAAGAGTCCGTGTAGATCAACATCTGTGCGAAACGGGAGCCCTGTAGCTCAAACCGTTCTCGAGTTATAAAAGTTTGAATTTAACAGTGCCAGAAAATGCAAACATACACACACACACACACACACATCTAGACATTTTTTCTAGACATGATTTTTTGACGTTTTGGGATATTTTAAGCACATTGACATTGAAAACTGTAAAAAAAAAAAAATTCACCGTCACATAGCTTTCTCTACGAGGAAGCAAAAATGTCCGATTATTTCGTTATTTCTGGCTTCGATAAAAATGCAGAAAAAAGTGAATTTATTAAATGAAAAAATTGCGAACGATGGCGAGATATTTGATTCCACATATTCTGGACGTTGACCTAGACAAGTTAATTTTACGTCTAGACAAGAAATAAATTCCTTACTATATTATTCTCGACATAATTGAAACCGCATCGACGACTGTTACCTCCAGATTGAATGAGATATTGTCGTTTTATTTGAGGTTGAAGCATCAAGCTAATAGAAAGGAAAACCGTGGGCCATGGGAATGGCATTATTTATGGATTTAATTGAAAAAAAAGGGGAAAAAAGAATTGGTTCGTTATTTATTACTAATTTTTATCACCGGTACATCACACATGGGCAAAATTTATCCTCCACGTTTTTCGATATGTCTCTCAGCCCTATCACTATCCAGAGATATTTATGTGCGTTCGTACATATACATATAAATACATAAACATTTGGGTGGAAGTATGGCTTTTTCTGGCATTTGTACTCTCACTGGTTCGGCGTGGTTCTCGTGCTCAAGCATTCCCAGAGTGCACATACTTTTTCTGCGGGCAGTTGTCACTGTAAATCGAGACCCAATATATATATGCTCTTCGCTGTCCACCGGGCCGACTCTTTTCATTTTTTTTTATAACACTCTTGCAGTTTGCCTCTCGTAAATGTCGCGTTTGCCCCAGCGGAGCTATACGTACATGGTAATCCCAAATGGCGTGTCGAACAATGTAATCTCTCAACTCCTGTGGAATAATAATTTTTTTTTTTTGCACATTTATTTGGCTGTGTTTTGGATTTTTTTTTTTTTTTCACGTGATATGAATGATGGATGGGAAATCCATGCAGATGCATATGCATACATAGTCGAAGTCGATGGGACGTAATACATTTTTGAATCAGAAACGACTTCCCCTTCAATGACGAGCTCGCACTCATTCAAATTTCTAAAAAATGACACAAAAAAAAAATACAGAAAAAATCGCTGCGTGGGAGCCCAAGGTTTCAAGTAAAGGGTTGCTCCGCGTGAATGTGTTCGTATGAGTCCGTGAGTATCGGGGCTAGCAATGAAATTATCGGAGGGATCAAACATCGCGGACGAGGGAAATCCTCCTCGCTCTCTCTCTCTCTCTCTCTCTCTCTCTCCAACGTTTTTGGAGAACGAAAAATGTTGACAAACGGGAAATCTGTACCAAGATTTTTCTGCGATATCCAGGAAGAACGAGCACGCAATAAACATTTGGGACTTCTTCTTGAAAGGGTTGGATCACGAAATAAAAATTATGAGGATTTGATTTAATTTGGTGATAACATTCTTTGGCATCGAGGATACAAACAGACATTTTTTAAACATGGTTTACCACATGGTTGTCGAATAATTGAGAGTCAAATCGAAATTCGTATGCACAAGACGTTTACCTGTATATATTTAAACTCTATGCTTATACACTTCAACTTTAGTGCTTAATTACTCGAGTACTGTATGGTCAAAAAATCTGGAAAAATTTGCATTGTCATATATATTATTAAAGAATATGTTCACCAAATTTTATGAAATTCACATATTTTTGGATTTTTTTATGTTTTTAACATGGCTTAAAAAGCCATAAAAAAAATAATTAATCTCAAATCCTCCTCTTCACTCAATCGTCTTTGGAGCCTAACAATTTTTTTTTCTGATCGAGTTTTCCAAAATGCTGACTATCCAATCTCAAAAACTAAACAATCTGGATAAAATTTCGTACATAAAAATTGATTTTACGAATGCGGAGCCAGAGATTTAAATTTACTATTAAAAAAATTCACCATTTCACAGAAAACACGAAGAAATCGAAAGTTGTTTTTAAAAAAAATCTTTAAATTTTTGCAACTTCTTATGGAACATACAATATTGTCGAAAATTGGTTCGTTCGAGATTTCTCGATCAAGGGAAAAAGTGACGAGGGACATGTCGATGAGAAAAAAAAAACGATTTTTTCGTCGACGTCGCCACGTCGACCAATCGAAATTTTTATCTCCTCCGATCCAAAGCAATCTAAATTCTTGTAACCCGGGCTAATAGATCCAATTCGGGACTATTTGATATTCGTTTGTAAAGGAGGAAGAGCGCTGAGAAAAATCGATCAATGTCAAAACCATTTTGATGATCCGCTCAGAATCCTTTTATCGGTGTGTGTATCGTATATATTTCGCTTGTGATGACACTCCTATCAATCGGGCGATGAAATTCAATTCAGCGTGTCGCCCGCGCTATTACTGTCCATTCGAAATCGTATTAATTGGGGCTGTGCTCGTCCGAATGGAGAAGCCAGAGTTCCAAACAAACAAATGACAAAAAAAAAGAATCTGGAAAAGCACACAAGTGATTGGGCAAGAGGAAATTTGTAAACTGAGAATTTCAAGGGTTGGGCAAATTTTTCAAGCCTTTTTTTTTTATCGCATAATTCGCACACACCGCACAAATAAGGATATAGCTAAATGAGGAAAAAACAAACGTAAAAGAGAGTGGCAGCGAGAGAAACATCAAAGAGCACTCGGCAAGTTTTCCAAAAGAGGAAGCACGTCTTTCTCTTTTATTTCATCCATTTAATCCCATCTCCCTATCGCTTGCGCCAAAAGCCATTCAACACATTATTTACTTTCCCTTCTCGCTTGACCTGTTCTCCCTCCCTAATTCTGCCATTTATTCTTAATTAACCAATTTCCTCTATTTACCCTCACTGATCACTCCGGCCCCACTATTATTGATCATGATTATAAAACCGATTAGCAAACAAAATGTAATATACGTCGAACTGAATTAAGGGCTCACGTGCATCGAGAAGTCCCACAATTCTGCTCAATTTTATACGAAGAAATCAATTTTCTTCAACGAAACTCGAAACTAGAAAAAAAAAGAATTGAACAATTAAAAAAAAAAAAAATTTCAATCAAAAAATAAAAATAATACCGGATTTTTTCGAAATCAACTTTCGATTTTTTCGTGTTTTCTGTGAAATGGTCCATTTTTCTAATAGTAAATGTAAATCTCCAGTTGCTCATTCGTAAAATAAATTTTTTGTACAAAATTTCATCGAAATTCAGTTTTCGAGATCGAATAGTCAGCATTTTGGAAAACTCGATCAGAAAAAAAAAAATGGTTAGGCTCCAAAGACGATTGAGTGAAGAGGAGGATTTGAGATTAATTATTTTTTTTATGGCTTTTTGGAAAAGATTCGTCTCTGGTGCTATGTAAGCCAAAAAAATCCAAAAATATGAGAATTTCATAAAATTTGGTTAACATATTCTTTAATAATATATATGACGATACAATTTTTTTCAGATTTTTTTACCACACCGTACTCGAGTAATTAAGTATTAAAGTTCACGTGTATAAGCATAGAGCTTACAGGTAAACATCTCGTGCATACGATGTTGGATTTGACTCTCAATTATTCGATAACCATGTGGTAAAAAATGTTATCACCAAATTGCATAAAATTCTCATTATTTTTATTTCGCGATCGAGCCTCTTTAATGAAGACAAACAAGAGTGAGACTGTGTGAGACGTGCTTTCGATTTAGTGTTTTGTGTTAAAAGCAGATAAATATTATGAAAAGAAGATCGTCACAGAGTGGACAGTCGTCGGTACACACGGTAATTAGGAGCATGGAGTATGTGTACGACGTCATCAGAATTTGTTACAAATGAGTGGAATGCTGTCTGAGCCAAGTATTTCCTGCTGCTGTGAGTGAGCATTTGATTCGTAATTTGGTGCTAAGGTGTTGCATGGAAATCAGGTCTATTTGCGAATGGTTGCTGTACACAGAACGAGAAAGTGTGGAAGGGAGGAAGGGAGAGACTCGCAAATAGAGAGAGAAAAAGAGGGAACGAAAGAGAGAGAGAGAGAGAGGGAGAGAGGAGCTTGTAGTTCTCGAGTCGTTTCTCAATTCGTCACAAGGAAACTTCCGGCACCATGAATCACGTTCGTTTATACAAATATATGGCAGTACGAGGCGGTGATAACGAAAAGGCTTTTCTCGTTTGATTTCGACGATTTAAAGATTTGGAGTTACGTCTTTTTGCTAGTGAGGTAAAAATGAGTCTATAGCCGTGGGAGAATGGCGGAGCGCGTGGTGCGGTTGGTGCAGAGTTGACGCTTCAGCAAGACCGCGCGTAACCACTACGATTAAGGGGAAACGGAGGCACTCCAAAGGCACCCGAGATCGCGTAAACATCGCAATCTCAATGCTTGTTCTACTAACACATTCGTCTTTTTTTTTCTCCCCTTCGAGTGTACTCCGACGTTTCGCAATATATATCTTTGGACGATCAATTTCAATGTAGTCATCAGACGCGAGCGAAGCTCCAGGCGGTCCGGTCTGAATATGCCGAAAGGGGATGAACTCGGAGGGTTAGAAAAAAAGGAAAATCGGATGGGGAATCGCGAGGGAAGCGACCGAGTCCGAATAGACGAGGATCGGTGCTTGGCAACGAAAAATACAACAGATTTTCGTTTTTTTTTCAAAACTTTAAATCGCGCACTCTTTCAAAATGATCTGATTAAAATTTCGGTCTCTAGAAAATTTCAATGGTCCGGAAACTTTTGTGACCTTCCTTCTCAACGGTCGGAGCAATAATTTTCATTTTTTCGGCAAATTCGTGGCAAATCTTTTCGGTTTTCATGATGAGACAAATTTTCGATCATTTTTTTGTCTTCGTCGATGAGTAAAATTGTCCGATCGCTGACATTATTCACATTTTTTGTTGAACCTTTGAAAATGCCCGGACGAATACTAAATCAAGTTTCGTAGAAAATGATCGAAAATCGCATCCGTCTGTGAGATTGGCATAGAAAATTTTACTCCTTCCGGAGCTCGCTGCTATCAGAAAGTTAAGTATTTCGAGAAAAATGGTGAAACCATCAAATCCGAAGCTTATGGCTCGAGTTCTCGAGGCTGTCACCTGCTTGAGCGATGGCAAAGGCTCTCTCTCTCGTGATATTCTCAAATTTGTCAAACAAAATTCTACCTCTACCACCAGAAATCTTACCATGCAGGTAACTTTTCATATTTTCTCTTTGACATTCCGATCTCTCATTATTACCCTCATATTTACTCAAAGCTATTACAATACTCAGGGGAATTAATAAATTGCATACTTAATTACTAATTTTCCACCAACATCTCGATGCCATTCACGATCTTGATCATTAATAATCGCAAGCAAATGCTTGGAATTATGGAACTTGGCTACATACGACAATATTATAAAAATTCAATCAAATTTGGTAATAATATTCTTTAGCATTAAATAAGATGATAATATAATATAATATATAAATAATATAACAATTATATATTGTATTTATTCATATATTTTATTATATTTAATCTGATAATGTAATGATTATAATAATAATATTTTTATTATTAATAAATTCATAATGAATAAATAAATAATATATAATAAATATTATATATTTAAAAAATATATATTAAAAAAAATAGATAGAAAAAAAATTAAAATTAATACATTGCGATATTTATCCCAATAGTATGATAATAATAAATAATAATAATATATGTAATAAATAATAACAATAATGATAAAATTTGATGATAATATTCTTTAGCATCAAATACGATGACACAATTTTTTTTCTATTTTCCCAGTGCATAGTTGTCGAATAATTTGAGTTAACGATGTGCAAAGGATATACATATATATATTTGAATCCTATGCTTATGCATATAAACTGCAGCGTTCGATAACGCAAGAACTGTGTGGAAAAAAAATCTTGAAAAATGGATATAATTATATTTAATCCTAAAGAGTATGCTCACGAAATTTCATCAAATTCTAATAATTTTGAATTTTTCTATGCTTTTAACATGGGAACATTGTTGTATGTACGTGATTCGGAAGGTTCGAAGAGCTTTGAAGCACGCGGTAACAGCTGGTTTACTGGGTTGCAAAAGTGATCGATACAAAATACAATTAGAATTAAGCAACGTCTCGCATCGTCGTCAGCTCGAGGATTCGGATGATTACAAAAGCACCGAAGTGCCGAACGACATGAAAAACGAGCTGCAAATTGACGGCATCAATAATCTCGCGTACAGAGTTCAAGGCCGACAAAGGTAAGGAAATTTATTCAAATAATTACGCGTAGAAAAAGGACAATAAATAAAAAATAGAACATTCTATTTGAGTAGAGAAATGAAGGGAAAAAAAATTCATTAAGATTCATGAGCAATAAGCCAATAATTTCGGAATGCAATTGAAACAATCATCATTTTTTTCGTCGCCCTAAAGATCGAATCGCAAGAAGAATTCATCGCAAAAAGTCCGAAGACGCAGTCGAACTCGCACTACGAGAAAAGCAACGAGACGTCGTGCAGCAAAGATAGAAAGACGGAGTCGTAAAATGAGCAAACACTCCAGACGTAGAACGGTGGACGAGACCGATCGAGCAGATGATTGGACAACGCGAAAACGCAGAATGATGTCAAAGCCTAAATTCGACATTGATGACGATGACGAGGAGGAAGAAGAAGAGGAAGAGGAAGAGGAGGAAGAAGAGAGCAACCGAAGAAACAGAAGACTCCCGAAAATCAAGAGCGTCAACGAGGACAGATACTCTAACGCTTCTGGTGACAGCAGCGCAGTTGGCAGACACAGAAGTCGCAGATCCAAGCATCTGGCAAAAGGTAAAGAAATAAAAAGTCATACAAATTTTGTCCATCGTTAATAAAAATAAATAAATAAATGACTAAATAAGTAAATAAAAAAGTAAATAAATAAATCAAAAAAAGTACATAAATAAACAAATAAATAAATAAATGAATAAACAGAAAATATTGAGAAAAATATTTGATTCGTGATTTCCGGTGAAAATAAAAAAAAAAAAAAATGGTGAGATGAGCGGAAAAAATTCAATAAAACTGCATCGAATCTTTGGCTCACACAGAGCGGCGAAGCCCTTCGAGAAAGGGAAATGGCGATACAGAGAGCCAGCGAAAATCCTCGAAACGTTCGACTTCGAGGCGGCGACGCAGTCAACCGAGACAACGAGAACCTCGTGAGATTCCAGCCCCGGAAGAACCCGTTGAGGATCACGGCAGAACAATGGAGGAGGAGCGAGATACTGAGGTTATGGAAATGGACGAAGATCAGGGTGACATCGAGAGGTCCAGGACGCCACCGGAGAATCAAGAAAACGAGTGAGCCACGGCCAATTCAAAGCTGAACGTCAAACGCACGTGATATCGAAAGCGCCGTTATAAACTTCTGGTCCATTTTCATTTTTTTTCCCGCGTTTTTATTTTCTTTTTCTTTTTATTATTTTTTTTTTTGCAACATTTTTACTGTCCACGACGTTCGTTAAATTTGACATTTGCGGAATTCACTGTGTCGTCGAGTTTAATGAAAATATTTTAATTGGCTCGTCGGTCTAGAATAAGAAAGAAAAAAAAATTCACCGCGGCAGCGAAGAGTCAGCGATTCAGATTTTTTGTTTTTCTGCCAAGTCCGGGCGATGATAAATAAATAAAGTTTTACAAGTTCCCAAATTTCAATATTTGTCTTTCAGCTTTTTCTCTACTTCTCCTCATATAAGTCGATTTCCATCGAGACAGTTTGGAGCTTCGAGTCCGCAAACGATTCAAAAGCGGATGGAAAACGTTATTATCAACTTATTCAATTGCAAAATCTTTTTTCTGTCGGTCGAAGAAGAATTCCTCGAAAAAGCCTCTGCGATAGATTTCACAATGCAACGCGCTACGTGGGCAAAAGCTTTTTGATGTTTATCGGTTTAGCCAATGGCATTTCCGTTTACGAAAGTGGCTTTCCCGAGGCACTTGCTACGGGTCAGTCATACTACGTACAAATAACAGATGCGCCGAGGGACCGAGACACACCTTTCTCGGACAAGCTTCTACGACTCTGTACGACGTCCCCGTGTTGAATCAACTTTTTCAACAACTTTTCGACCAAAAAAACTCGCCCCTTTTTTTCTCATTCATACGTTGAGAGTGACGAAGAGAATGTAAAAAAGAAAAAAAACGAAAAAAAACACCTTTTTTTGCTGTCGATGGTTCGAATTTCAAAAATTTCTGGTGACAATTCGCGCCTTTTTTATTTTTCATTCCCATCGTCAGCATGAAGAAATAAGGACCAACATGTAGACACAACAATCTCTTTGAGATCATGCACTCACCACACTAGTACAAATTTGCACTTGGACTTTTCAAAACTTTGTATTTCTTCGATTAATGCATGAAATTAATCTTGGGACCATACTTTTTAGGGGTACAACATCCTGAGTAATCGATTGCAATGATTTTAAAAATTAAAAAATGAAATTTTATTGCCAAAAAATGGCCGAATTGATAAAAGGAATTTTCAAACTCTGTCACACTTGAAATTTTCGTGGGTGCAAATTTGCACCAGTGTGGTGTCAACGGGTTAGAAATCTGACGGGGGAACAGAACTTGATGTGGCAAAAATGTCTTATTCCCAATTTATATTTATTGTGTTTCGAGTTCTTTAAGAATATTTGTCCAAATTGACAAAGTCAATGTGGCGTCCATATGAAAAGACATAAAATGCAAAGTTCAAAGAGTTCGGGAATCGCTGAGTGTGTTGGGATTTGACAAATATGTATACTTCGTGGAATGGGATTAAATTCGTGGGGTACACAATGATTTATCCATTCCATGGATGTGGGGAAAGCCCCTTGACAAGAGAGAGAGAGAGAGAGAGAGAGAGAGAGAGCGAGAGACAGAGAGAGAGAGAGAGAGGGAGAGAGAGAGAGAGAGAGAGAGAGAGAGAGAAAATAGAGACGAAAAGTTGAAATGAATGACAAACGATGCACAAGATATCTATTCGCAAATATGCATCGGCTGCCGAAAGTGGAGGAGCAACTTAAATGAAATAATCGGTGATTTCGATAAAAGTTCTCTATTGAGAAGGGCTTGACAAATATTCACCGGGCTTGCACATTTTATTGAAAAAAAAAAAAATTTATTTTTTTTCTTTCAATAATCGAACGTCTCTGGCACAGATTGCCAGGATGTCAATGACCTGGAAAACAATTAACGTGTCGACAGGCTGAAACCGATGATGATCACAAGAACGCATTTACGAAGAAAATAATCAAACGACCTTTCCCGACGTTTCATTTCCTGATTGACGCAAAAGATGCGCTTTTGATAGATTTAATATAAAACGGTACGAGTGACCTGGCGAACGGGTTTCGAGCTCACCTTCAAGGCAAAGTGGAGTCAAGTAGCCGAGGCATGAGTTTTATAGTGAATAACCGATATACACAGATATTCTTCCGTTTATTCATTAAAATATCGAAATGCAAAGGGAGAGACGATGAAAAAAAAAAAATGGAAATTCTAAAAGTAGTAGCGGCCGTGTTTTTTTCTCATACAAACGTGTTGACACCAAGGGAGGTTGGTATCGGAAAAAATACCAGAATATTATCGTAAATACCTGAAAAAAAAAATTCATTCGTACAATTTTTTATTTTTTCTTAAAAAAAAAAAAAAAATATTTTTTTCTTCCTCGTCTTCGCAATCGCACGTGAGATGCAATCCTTTTTTATTTATTAGTCTCAGAACATAGCGGAAGAGAAAGAAAAAACAACGTCCGAGAGTGCGAGAGCGTCGGAGAACGAAAGGAGGAAAAGGAAAGAATATATGGACCGCCTCGATGAAGTTCTTTGGCGATGGTCAATGTTGGAGAGTCTGGCTTGCATACCACGCCGCTGCCTCTCATCATTCTGTACCACTACATCCCTTGGTATCGCCCCCTCGTGTCACCGCTGCGGTCACCTAAATATGCCGAGAGTTTGACGGATCTCAATAAAAACATCATCACGTGGACATTTTTTTGGTAATATCGTCGAATCAGGGCTGCGGCTCAAAAGTGGTCGAACATTTTTTTAAAACGTTTTTTTCACGTTTTTAAAACGTTACAATTTTTATTACGATTGAGCGTCAATCTGTAATCCTTCATTTCTCATACGACAATCACGATCGATTCCTACGCGTGTATCGCTATCTCGAGGGATTTCTCTTTGTAGGAAATGGAGCCAACTAGTAAAATGAAATTAGAGTTTCTTAAGCAATGCTGCGGAGACACAAGTGCCTGGTAATCGCTCTTTTAGCTTTACCGAGTGTCAGCACATCTCGTTGTTCTTCACTGGCTCGTTAAACATGGACATACATGTGCTTACACACACACGTGCACGAGTGTCGAAATACCAGGTGTCTCGGAGGTGCCAGCCGGAAAGGAATTACTGAAGAAATTCCATTTTTTTAGGGAACAAAAATTTTCGTTCGTTTTTTCGGAATTTAATTTTTACGAGTTGTTTTTTTTTTTTTTTTTTTTTTTCTGAAAGGACTCGTCGCTCTGGGACTGCCTGGACTACGAAAAACACAACCGAACTACAGTCCGAATGGACAATCTACACTTGGAGTTGACTGTCGGAGTGCAACGATGAGGATACACAAAGTTTCTCGACGATGAGAGTGTGCCAGGAGAAAAAGACTAACCCATTTAATCGCAACTCCCAGAAGAGTAAGTTAGAGTCGAAAAATGCTTTTGGCTCATGGCAATGAGGAGAACAAAAAGATAGAAAAATCATGGTGCGCAATAGTTCAAGTAAACGAAGAGGACCTCTGGGGAGAAGCAGCTCGAATGAAAAATGTTGCTTGGGCGGGGATGATGCTAAAAGGGGTTATTTTAACCGCATTTTTTGTTCTCGTCATTTCTCCTTTTTGTCCTCTCCCTCGGTCGCTTTTCCCATTGCCCGGAATTTAATGAAGATCCATATTTTTTTAAAATGGAAAAACGAAAGAAAATTCTTTGCATTTCTCGTGGCGAACAATAACGTGTTGAAGGTAAACGAGTCATGCTTGCCCGGTAAAAGGCATCACGTGTGTTGCCAATTTAGAGCAATCCGGAAAATGATTCCTCATCCGTGGTTTCTCGCGTGGGGGTTGGCCTCGTTCCCCGTCAAATCTTGAAACTCCATTTTTCGCTGCTGCAGAGCAACGCGACGACACCCACGTCGTTATCGCACGCGTTTATTTGTACGAATCCGTACGACAACTACAAATTCAAATCTGGGCGACGAGCTCACGTGCTGTCGCACGTTTTTATGAGCAAATAAATTTTCACCATCACTGCGAGGGTCTCTATGGCTCGCGAATAAAAGAAAAAAAACAAATGCACATTTGAGCCATGACGTGAGAATTTTTCGAGTATCGTTTGGGAATGCGTTATCAAAATCTCTCTTACCAGAGATTTATTTTCTCCTTTTTTCATAATTTAAGGTCCTTTGTCGAAAATCGACCCTCGACCCGGGGGCTCCAAATTTTTTATCCGCATTTTTCGGTTTTTTTTCCAAACGAGAATCAAGGAGAAATATCTCGAGATAAAAAGAAGAATAATCAGGACCGCGAAGACTCTGGCAATGAGTCATTATCCGCAGGAAGTCTTTTCAAGATCGTGGAGCAAAAACGTCAGATCTCGGGATGCTGATTGGTCTTGAGAGAAATAAATACATTTCTTTGGGATTATTCAAATTAATTGGATCGATGATAATCAACAGTTTTTTTAAATAAGAGACGGTGGCGGAAACTGTTTAAGTTTGTTATTGTTGATTGAGTCACTGTCGATAGTGTAGCTGGAAAAAAAATGCAGTCGCGTTTTTCGCAGTTTTTTTGGATTCACTTCCAAAACTGAAGAATTTTATCCAAGGGAAAAGCTCACGAAGACAATCTGCAGAAAAATGCTGCATCGAGCATTTTGCTTTGCATTTGATGGCCCACGCGAAATTATCGACTTCCAGGAGAGCAACTCGACCTCAAGAATTCTATACAATTAGTCTATTCATTATCGGTTAGTAAAATGTTCACTGATAATGAAATTTAGTTAAAAAAACTACGATATTTTGAGGAAAACGGTGAACTAATTATTTTTTGATAATTAAAAAATTTTCGTCATTTTGACAATATTTTTCATTCCCAACGAAACTGTCAGCAAGATCGGGATGATAAAAATTTACTTTCCAAAGAAACTTTCTTCAATATTTTTTCCTGCAATGACCAAATTTTTGTGATTTTTCGAAAAAAACGTTTAGTCGAACGTATCCAACAAAATATCGATCTTTCCCACAGAAATTTTGCTTTCCAGTGTTCGCTCCTAGCGCAAAAATATTCACGCAAGCCTCAAAAAAAGTAAACAAAATTTTGCAGAAAGTTCACGCGTTTAAATTTATTCAAAGGGTCCCCGAGCTTCATCCAACAAAAGGATCATTACTTAAAAAATTCAACGCCCTAATACCCCCTATATCTATCGAAACAATGGGGCCCCATGGTATAAGAGTTCCTAATCAGAATTTGAATCTTCGAGCTACTGAATCGATCACGACAGCAACGAAAGTTACACACGAGAAAGAAATAATCTGCAAATATTTGACAGTCAATATTTATAAAAATTGACGAATCGGCGCGGAATAGAATTTTTTTTTTTTTAAAGCGAATTTTTTAAAAATTCGGACGAGAATTTTTTTTTTTTAATTTCAATGATTTTTGGGAATTCTCTACGAATTCGATCGAATATTTATTAACTATTCCTTCGAGGAGAATCAGTAATAGAAAAAATGCAATTTTCAGACTTTTTTTTTCCCCATGCAAGTTCGACGGACGGATATTTGTATGTATATATGTGTTCGTAGGTTACTATACAGGTCGAGGTACAATACTTTTCTCTTGCCATTCGTTCGAGCCCTCGAGATAGTTCCATTACCACTTTTTTTTTCGAGAAACGAGAAGCGTTTTCAGCGGTGATGAGAGAAGAGGAGAATTCGATTTGTTCGTGAAAAAGTAAAGGTTTGACACTGGCTCACAATTTAATTCGTCAAGCAAACGAAGTTGCATTTTTGTTACGGAAGATGTGAGCGAGTAGTTCAACGAGGCATTTGTCCCAAATCTCCGTCAGTGAAGTTTACGATCGAGTACAATCGAACAATGTTCTCGAAAGCTTATCACAAAAATGTCATTTTTTTATCAACCACTACGCAATGAATTTTTAATTGAAAAAATAAAAATAACAAAGTAAATAAAAAAAAACAAGAAAAATTATTTGCTTGGTGAAAAAAATTGAATGGATCAGATTTTTCTTTTCATGTGACGGTAAATTTTTTTTCAGTTTTTAATGTCAATGCGCTTAAAATGTCCCAAAACGTCGAGAAATGATTTGTGTACAAGTTTGTTATTCCTCTTGACTTTCTCGTTTTATTTTCCGATGGGGCGATTCATAGCGAAAAATACTCCAAAAAAATTAAGAATATTCGACGCTGATTTAACGTTCAAATTTTATAAATTCGAATTCAACGTTGCAAACTTACCTCGCAAAAGATTCTGACATACGGACAATTTTCCTGGACAGTTGTAAGCATCGTGTCATCGAAAACAATAGTTTATTATCATGGCCGTCGTGCTTGATGTAATTTTGCTTGGCTACGAGACACCATCGCGAGATGGAAACGCATTTGTACGACTGCAAACGAATCACACCGCAAACATCACAAGAAAGGAACTTCGAACATGCTCAGTTTTACGTCGAACGTTGTTGCACCTTTCGAGACCCGTGATTATCGTAAAACTCCGATCCACTGAGGAGAGACATTCCGAAAAATATATCGACGGATAAAAAAATAATGGGGAATTTTTGAAGTAATTTTAATCGCGAAATTTCAGTGAATTATTAAAAAAACAAAAAAATGTTGGTCCATCGTCAATTTATTTATTGAATTTTTAGCAAATTTCGTTTTTGTTCGTCATTCATATTTTTTAATCCGGAAAATATGGGGAAAGAAGGGGGGATGAGGAAATAATCGTAATTTTCGTAACCGGAAGATAAAACGATTTATGAGGCGCCGCAAGGGTGTCCCGTGGAAATATAGAGTCCCGAGAATCACGTGGCGAGGCCACGACGCGTACTGACGCTCAGCATCCAGTCGGACAGCTGACGAAGAGAAGCCGCGGCTGTTTCTACCCCCTCTGAAGCCACGCCAGCACGCCACTATCCCCACGAGATTCTAGTAACACACCCGTACCGCATTTCCACAGAAAAAAGGGACGATTTTGGGAGCGTACGAAAAAAGCTGAGGCGGTAACTCCGCTGCAGGGACTGTCATAGGGCAGCGGATCTTCCCTTCGCTTTGTCCGCAATCGTGATATCAAAATCCAGTGACGCCGGCGCCCGGCCCGAGATATTTAACTCTCCTGTATCAACAATCCATCAATCTTTCGATTAGGGTCACTATGTATTTATCTTTATCGTACATAAATAGATTTTTCTATTGATAAATCTGACCTTGTCAAGATAACGCATAATTACATCTCCGGAAGTGTACGATTTCAGAAATAACCGGCAAATGGATCAACGCGTCTTCGTAAGCCGTTCGACACGAACGGTACAAGTTTTTTCCTTCATCCAATTCTCCCCTCCGTTGGGCTCTGTGGCACCAAATTTATTTGTTTAAAATTTATTTGAATTTCATCAAATTTGGTTATAATATTGTTATATTTTATTATTTTATTATTATATTTTATATTATATTCTTTTCCAATCCAATCCAATCCAATTTTTCAAACAAATTTTCCAAAAAAATATAATTAAAAAATTAAAAATTAAAAAAAAAAAAGAAATTATATTATTATATTTTATATTATATTATAATATAATTTTTTTTTCAATTTTTCATCTGCATGGTTAATGAATAATTTGAGTTTACGATATGCAAAAAGTAATACACTAATATATATGTATGAAAGAAATTTAAAAAGTATATAGGAGAAATTTTAAAAAATTTGCATATTCATGTTTAATACTCACGAAATTCATTAAATTTTAATAATTTCGAATTTTCCTATGCTTTTACGCATGGCAACATTGTTGTGTGTAGCCACCCTTCCTAACTCTTTTTTCAAGCCGTACCAACACCAGAGACTCAAGAAAGCCAAAGATTCCATGGAGCGACGATGGTTTTGACGTCCACAAGTGCCTCAATTCAGCGTCGAGAATGTTCGCCATTTTTCCGCAAATTTACTTTCCATGCCATACGGTGGAGTCTCACGAAAAAAGGTTAATGTAGGCTCCCCAGAAAAAAAAAAAAAAAAACTATTTATCGGGTGTCTCCGGAGACATTTTCGACTGTGCAATACAAAATTTGAATCGAACCAGAACTGGCACTTTTACACACTTCGGGTCCAGACCAGAATCTCCTCGTCGCAGGTTTTGATCAGAATTTCTTCGATGTGGTGACCCTCATTCAAACATATTTCATTTCCGGTCACACAAACTTTGCGAAACTTTAATAAATTTCATCTCCGGTCACCATAACCTGTTCCCTAATGATTTGGATCGCGATAGCCTTGTCATAATTCGATAAATTCCTTGCCAGGCTGGGCTCTTTGCAAATGAGTTCTAATCCGGTAAACCTTGGGATACCGGAATCAATTCAATTCACCGAAATCTTGATCTGGTCTCGCGACCGAGACCTCGCCATAGATCTGTCTTCTCAGGCCTCGTGCTCGATCGAGACCTGACCATACGCCAAGATGGGTCCTGGTATTGTTCAGTGCAAATTTGAAACAATATACGAGGCAAAAATGAATTTGAATTGTTGGCCAACACACGTTGATATCCTGAGGCAAACCTGACGGACGGAGCTTTTGGCCAGCCCGAACTGTAACTGGTTTTATCGATGAGATCTCCAGCCTCCACGTGAGCTATCGATTCTATATTGAGTCTTTGTATACTTTCCATCTAAAACCCACTTTTTTTTTTTAATTTTCACGCTATATCGTGCAGAAGAGAATTAAAAAAAAAAAAAAAATCATCCCGTTTTCCTTTTGACGCTAAAATTTTTAAACAAATTTTACGAGCCATCGCCTCATGATTTTTTATTTTAAACGTGCCTGAATCGAAGACGACCATTGATCTCCGGGAAAGTGTAGCGTAAAAAAAAAGACAGCCTGTATGTGCAAAAAAGAAAAAAAAGAGAATTATGTACACTCTTAACATACACGCCATACATAAGTCTGGTGGCCGCATTTGTTACTGTCACGTCTTCATGGGACGGTTCGCGATACGTTTCAATGATAGTGTTAAAAGGAAGAGAAAAAGGCTCGCGTTAAAGGTTCGAGAATGGAATAAGGATCCTCCGAAGCCGCAAGTTTCGTTCTCACTGGAATAGAAAGAAAAAAAAACAAACAGGATGTTCCAAGCCTCGTCTCTCAAATGAGGCGAAAGCCTAGACATGTGTGAGTGGACACGCAAAGTCTACACCATGAGACTGAACACTCTCACACCTCAATACTTATCCACTTGACGAACACATGAATTTTCTTCGTTTTCGAAAACGTGACAAAGCACCAAAAGAAAATACGATGAAGCAGCCATCGGGTGTGAGAAAATCGATACATGCAGAGTCGATATCACGAGATGATATATCCCCGCACATCGCAAACACAAAACGATGTCGTTATTTAGACGAGAACCTTTGGCTCTTACCTGCCTCCTGGGCATAACCGAATCCTGATGGCCTCGACAAAAAGAATGTTGAGATCAACACGCCAGCCTGAATATTCTTCATTTTATATTGCTCAAAATTCCTCCAGCATTTTGAAAAAATATTCTCTCGATAGAAACAAAAATCATTACGACTAATTAAAATTATACACTGAGAAAACGATTTATTTATATGTACCAGGATTTGTTAACTGCTAACAAGTGAAATTTGATCGTGACAATAAAGATATTTTTGACTATTAACAAATTTTTTGATAGTTAATGAATTTTTCAGTCAAAGTACCAACTAAATATATTTCTTTATTATAAATAAACTGTTTTCTCTGTGCATAATTACGACAATTCAATGGCACAATTTTTCGTTTTTTTACTGATAATAAGTCAGCACAATATTTTTCAATAGTTCTCCAGAATAATGACAAAAAACTGAAAAAGCTTCAAATTCGATAAAAAAAAATCGTGAAATTTTCCATTCGGATGCAAATTTCGATTTTTTTTTTAATTCGAGATTTTGATTTTTCATGCCGAAATAAAAATTTTCTCGACAAAGATTGAGAGTAAAAACAACACGATCCTTCGTGTCGTTCTTTTTACAGATGAAAAGGTTTAGAGCCCGACGGAATTTGCAGCTGCAAATCCCCTCGCCTACTTTGGATCAATGAAACGACCGAAGGATGTAATTTTCACCTGTCATCGTGACTCATTAGTAGCTATTATGGATGAAGCGCCTGTGCTGGCTCGTTTCGAAACGTTCGCGTCAAACATTTGCCACAGCGATTTCCACGTATGAGCATAAACGTGGGAGGTGCGGATTGTCAACTGTTCACTGTATAATTCTCATATCTCGATATGGAACGTGCGCAGCGAGATTTTTGGCCAACACGTGAATCTACATGCAATTTTCGAATGTGTATTCTGTCTACAGGGACGAGTATGGCTGATGCACTCAAGCAGGTTTATCGAGCATCTATCGAGTGATGTACTAGAGGAGAGGATAATAGTATAGCTACGGAGTATTCCAGCAATTCGAGAGTTCAGTCTCGAACAATGACAATAAAATGGCTCGTCCAATATTTTTATTCACAGTCAATGCTCCAGAAAAAAAAACCATTTTTTTTTTTTTCCAGGAAATATAAAAGTTTCGACTGAGTTACGAAGTGAGCAATGCGGGCGATTGGACTCACGCTCCGTGGAGCTTCGGTAACCATCAACCTCGTTATTTACTTTAAAATTAACTCTGAAAGCCCAATTTTTCGCCAATTTTCAACCAACTCTCTATTTCACTTCCACGACACATATCAACCACCTGCTCCCTCCAAGGATTGCGTGATATGCTGAAATAAAAAAATCATCGCTGATGCTCATGGTTTCCATCGTAATACCGAATAATTATTATAATAAATCGATTCTCAAGTTTTTCGATATATGAGTCAAAAAAAAACGTCTGCCAAACGTTTTTCGAATCTGAATCGATCCGCACGTATTTTTTTCTATAATCTGCTTATAATAATTTTCATTAAGCTCATTGCAAATGTGATGAGTCTCGCACGAGGGCCGAAACCTTTTTCAAAACCATAGGGAAATTCGAAATTATTAGAATTTAATGAAATTCAGTATTAAATATATACAAATTTTTAAAAAATTTTAAACATTTTTTTTCTAAAATTCGGTAGCACGATAAAAAATGGGAGAACGGAAGAGCGAACGAAAGAAATTATTAGAAGTTTATAAAGTTTATGAAGTTTATTTTTCTTTTTTCATTAACTTCCTGACATCGAAGCCCTTCGCCACTTTATAGAAACTCTGTCAACTTACATTTTTTAGTCTTCCGATAGAAATACGATGAACGAAAGTTTCCTACTTATCGCGATTGCGATTGGGATCGAAAGGAGGGAGAGGAGGAGGGCAAGCAGCTGATTTAGTTGGTGGAGAAGCAGCGTCCCATATACAGAGGGTCCCGTTTCATCCGCGTACGCACAAATATTCCGAAAGAGTAGTCAAAGAAGTGATCCGAAAAAAAAAAATGGAACGTCGAGTCTAGCAAAGAATATATTTCTCAGGCTCTATCAATAACTTTGGAATCTCCAAACAAATGCATTTTTGTTTTGCATCTTTGTAACAATTGTCCACGTGCACGGATCCGTGGAGACAGTTTTTTTTATTTTTATTTTTTATTGCTCCAGGGCCAGCCACAAAGGCGGAAGTGGCTGTCTATTTTTTTATATTTTTTTCAAACCCGAAAGACAGGAAATACCTTGATCATAGACTTACATACTGTGTGTCAAAGGGAAAAGGCTGAGCGAGGGAATTCGCGAATAAAACTTCTAGCGTCGACACTATAGGCCATGCGACAAAGTATATTGCAGCTTAAGGACCGATCAGACAGTGGTTAGCAGCACTTAACCTTCCATCTTTTACATTCTTCATTCATCTCCTCCACAAAATGAGCGTTTTTTATCTTATTTTTGATTTCTAGTTCATTTATCTGGGATTCGATGGTCCTGCGCAGTTTCCGGTTGATGATCAAAGAACTTGACTCGATAGTGGAAACATGAAATGAAATTCGAGCCTGGAAGGTTGACGAATTTTTTGCTTCTCTTAGACTCTAGTCGTTCTCATTGTTGAAATATTTGGAATCGTGAAGAACGATTGATCCAGATTTAAGGACGGTGGCCGCACACAATAATGTTTCCATATCAAAAGCATAAGGAAATTCTAAATGATTAGAATTTTATAAAATTTGGTAAGCATACTTTTTAGTATTAAATATTAATATACAAATTTTTTAAGATTTTTCTTCTACATAGTTTTCGAGTAATTGAAGACTAGAGATTACATGGATTCAGATATATATATACATAGGTATATCTTTAGCATATTGTAGACTCGAATATTCGAAAACTGAGTAGACAAAAAATTGAAAAAAAATGTTGTCATCGTATTTGATGCTGAAGGATATTATGACAAAATTTGATTAAATTCTTATAATATATTTTCGTATGTGAGCCAAGCTCCTTAATTGAGGTTGATGTGGATGTGGTCGACGGGGATTGGATTTTTTTGATCGAGCGGCTCGCCAGAGCGAGGTCTTTTGAAGTAGAAGAAATTTCACAGCATAAAATAACATCCGTTGACTTTCCTAGCACCGATTTAATAGAGGCTCGTATGAGATAGTAGATTGGATATAAATACATAAAAGTACGTGCACGTAAAAGCAACGTTTCGATTTCTTTAGAGAAAGAGAGAAAGAGCGAGAGAGAGAGAGAGAGAAATATGAGAAAAACAAATGTGATTTTGAGGGTGGGCTGGCCCGAGGGCTGGCTGCTTGTCATAACTTTGCTGAAACATGGATAAGCGGGGGAGAGAGTAATTGGGGAGAGTTTAGGGGTCGCGTATGATGACTATCGCACTTATGCCGGAAGTCGAGGACAACGAGAGAAGAAGAAGCGAAAGAAGGATTACGTAGAGATAGATATAGGTTGATAAACGCTGGCAATAGAGTAGTGGAAAGGGGTTGAAAGGCTGGATGAAGTTAGACAGAGAGAAAGAGCGTCTATAGTCTCCGTACGAAGAGTACTTGAAGATGGCACCATCAGCGATATTCACAAGCTCCGCTGCTTCCGGCGGGCCTCCCTCTCATCGCCGCTTTTATTTTCTCCCTTTTTCGCGGTTTCTTCTGCCCTTCAGCATTCACCCTTTCGCGCCTCATCATCCCTCATCGAGAATACCGATGCATCCTCTCATCTTTCTCTTTCTTTCTCTGTACTGTCCATATTTTCTTTTTTTCTTATTTTTCCCAATTCCACATCATTGCAACCTTCTCCGGCTACACCGATGTACCCTTTTTAATTTCCCTTCACTTTTTTCTCGTTCGATACTCAACCCTCTCTCTCTCTCTCTCTCTCTCTCTCTCTCCTTGCTGGATCTTTTCCTCTTCTTCTCTTTTATCCCTAACCCCCTCGTTACTCTCATTGCTCCTTCACGTGCACATAGACCTTCTTTACCTTTCTCCCACTCTCGATCTCCGTATAACCTACATACCGTGCCCTCGTTCTCTCATTCCGCGATTGGCAAAGATCTCGGCTCTAAGACCCCAAAAAAATGTTCCAAGGGATCAATGAGTTGGGAGATGGTAAAAAAAAAAAAAAAAAAAACACATCATCCATGTTCCTTGTTTATTACGGTTTTCTCACGCGTTCCTGATCAGAGAAACTACACGAACTAATTTTTTTCTGCCTCGTAGAGGAAACCATGTGACGCTGAAATTTTTTTTTTTTTTCAGTTTTCAATGTCAATGTGCTTAACACGTCCCAAAACGTCGAAAAATCATGTCTAGAAAAAATATCTGGACGTGTGGGTGTATGTGTGTACTTTCTGACACTGTAAAATTCAAACATTTATAACTCGAGAACGGTTTGGGCTACGGGGCTCCCGTTTTGCACAGATGTTAATCCACATCGACTCTTCGTCCGCTGAAAATTTCGTCGGAATTGATATAAAACTACGAATTTGACGGCATTTTGAAATTTTCCAAAAATTAAAATTTTAAAATTTTTCGTATAGGCTCCAACTTTTTCAAATAAAATTGACTGCAGTATGAAAAGTATTTTCGACATAATTTCATTACACTCAGTAGGGCTTTTTGTTCAGCAGAAAATTTCCAACCAGGCTCTTTATTGAAAAAAAATAAAAATAAAAATATTTCAATCAGCAGTGAGACGAGGAAAAACAATTATTTGATTGGACCAGATTGTATTTGACACTTGCAACTTCCGTAAAGATGAGGAGTGCAAAATTCAAATCTGACTTTCGTTCGAAATGGTTGTTGCAAATTATTCAAGAATGCATAAACATATACGAAAGGAGTTTCAACATCAGAGATACACTAATAACGCTTGCCACGTCATTTCCTAGATTACCATTTATACACGTTACTCTATAACGTGCATCAGCTCCAAATACACCGGATACATATAAATATATATGAGTTTACCCTTCACAGCACTAATACGAACGAAATGGGTATGTCTTAACGTTGGAAATAACACGAAAGTGCTCAAGAGCGAAGAAGGGAGGACAGAGTCTTGTGAGTAACGAAAGCTATACGAAGAAGCAGCCAGTAAGATGACACGAGGGGTATCCCAAGAGAAGGAGAGCATCACTAGGTAGTTTAATTTGCGATGTTTCGTGCTTACATAGTCGAGAGATTCCGCAAGTTCCACGATCACTTGTCGACGCTTTCCAGCCTCCGTTCCTCTCCAGAACTTAAAAGTCTTATATGCAGACATGTCTATAGCCAAATAAGAATACAGTTGTGTACAAAAAAAGTAAAAATCGACAATTATTTTCGATTTATGTAAAATCATGACGAAGAAACTTTTTTAACGAGCAATGAGTCTCGATCGAATTTTTTTTAAGCTCCTTACAAAAAAATGTCTTGTTCAAATTTTTTCGAGGTCCAGGAGCAAAGGGTTCTCGAGATTTTCAACAATTTTTTTTGTCCGTCACTGTAGACGCCTCGAAATTAATACTGCAGCTGTGGCGACGGTGGGCAGGTTACATATAAATTCCAGAACTTCCATTAAGCAGCCTCAAGTAGTGTCCTGGGTAATTAAATTATGTTTACACTCCGGTACATCGTGATAATTAATCGATTTATCGTTCCTGACCTAATCACCAGCATAAATCAGAGAATCAAGTTTATACCGTGTTGATTATTCTCGATCTTGTAGCAGATTAGTGCAACTCGGAATGCTACACCAAAATAAATTGTGGGCTTGAAAATCGAGATGACTATTTTTATAATTTTCTAGATGCTCGTCCCTCGGGAAAATATATTTTTTTAGCTCTAATCCTGAGAATATTGATGATGCTAAAGACGACGTAATTCTGGACATCGATGAATCCGTACCTGCAGTATTTTTAGTTGCTTTTATTACAGTTGCTCTCCGAAATTAACTCTAGAACGTTGATCTGGGGTCATAAATGACCCCAATTTTGAAAAATTCATATCTCCGGCTAAATTGAACGAAAAGCGTTCAACTCGGGCTCATTCTTTTCGTTTTTTAATGCAGAATCGCGCGAGCCTGGGACAATTTTTCTTAAAATAGAAAAATTCGTAAAAAATCGATAAAATAATTTAAAAAACGGGGGAAGCGAACGAAAGAAATTATTAGAATTTGATGAAATTTGGTGAGCATACTCTCCAGTATTAAATATTACTATACAAATTTTTTAAGATTTTTCAATGTAGCCAATCTCCTTAAAGTCGTCCAGGGTCGTTTTTGAGTCCAGAATAGCATTTTAGACTCAAGACTGTTAAGCTTCTCCTTGAGTCTCGATTTTTCAAGCTTCGACGGTCAATCAATGGCTCTGTAAAAGACTAAATGCAGCGGATGCTGGAGAACTAATCTCAATGGCGACTGACCAAAGTGCGTCCACCATTTCGATCAGATCTATTCGAACAGCACTCAATGCTAAATGATTCTAATTCAATAAACGTGAATCCATTTGTAATTCTAATTTACCACGAGAGTTCTGTGGCGGGTCATATATGTCTGATGGGTAACCAAATGTAGATTTTAGTCCACACGGATTGCAGAATCCATAGAGAAGCTTGTCCATCCAATGTGCGTACATACACAATCGTTATTCTAATTTCGTATATAGCCCCAACGGTTATCATGTTCTTACAGTGTCCACCTTTCCCTTTGGTACTTCCGTCAACGGCCCATAAAGAATTTGCATTTCAAACGCATACATAATCGTTCAAGATTTTCACGAAATGCCTATTTTCTCAAAAAAACAAAATATTTCCCAGGGAAAGGCCATGGAATTCTGTTCATTGGCCAATCAGTGGAGAAAACGAAATGAAAATTAAAAATCAGAACTTACGTACAGCCTTGCGGTTCTTATTTCATCACGCAGCTCCACACTGGAAATAAAATTTTGTTAAAAATCGTCGACATTTTGTTGAACTCGATAAACTGAATATTTTTTCGATTATTTCAAAAATTTTGTTATTTTGGCAGTATTTTTAGTTTCTAACGCAATTGTCAGAGAAATTTGTGATTGAAGGAACTAAAATTTGCTTCCGAAGAAATTTTCTTGAATATTTTTCGCTGCAATGACACGATTTTTCAAATTTTCCAAAAATGAAAATCTTTTTCAATTACTAAACGAAAAATTTGTTGCATTCGTTCGACTAATTGTTTTTTTTTTTTCCGAAAAATCACAAATATTTGCTCCGTGCACAGGAAATATTCTAGGAAGTCTTTTCGAAAAGTCAATTTTTGTCATCCCAATCGTAAATTTTGCTGACTGGTTCGTTAGAAATGAAAAATATTGTCAAAATAACGAAAAATTTGAAATTATTAATATTTTTTTGACAGAATGTAATTTTCAGTGTAAATTTTGTTTTCAATGTACACGTTACCGCGAAGACACATTGGAATACGAATACGTGAGACAAGAGTTCGAGTTCTTCGCGATTCTTTCGAGCGGATAACGCAGCTGTTCTCTCAGGAGCTAAGATTTTCATGCCGGAGAAGGTAGATTAGGAAACTTGTAATATTGAACACGGAACGTTGGAAATACCGAAACACGAATGCACGAATATCACATGCAATTTTGAATTTCATGCTTTGTGCCAAACTTACATGTGACACGCTCGAATTCCATCCTGCGGATTCATCGTCACGTGAACGAGGAACAAGTATTTCAACTCTCAGGTCCCTCATTCTGAAAATCGATTTTTTTAAAAATATTTTTCGAAATTATAGAAAAAAATAGTTGAAATTTTATCGCTTGCCGAATAAAAAAATGATTTTTTGTTTGTTTCAAATTTTTTATCCAATATTTTTAGGGAAATTCAATTTTTCGCTCATTACGAATTTATATTTCCCAATTTTCGGGAACTTGCGGTTTCGTTTTGCAGGTGAATGCGGTTTCCTCCTTTGGGCAACACTTCGAGGACAACCGCTGCTCCAGGAACGAGTGAATAAGAGTCTTGTTATATCTTTAAACGAACATAGCAGAGTGGACGACCGAACTACCGAACGTTGGAATTACCATATCATCTGTTTTGAAATTGGCATTGTTGTTCGAGTCGCATAGTCAAACTCCTATTTGCGAAGATTCAACTTCGGGAAGAGGGACAACTTTTCGAATACTTAACAGTTGTTTGTAGGGCACCCAAGTCTTTTCCGCATATTTGGAAGGTTGTATGGGGCATCCCAGGCCAATCCGGATGACTCTGGAGAATTGTTATGCCGAGATTTTCATCAGAAACTGAAAAAAAAAACGATAATTGGACAATTTTGGTATCTCATGTGACGGTGATTTTTTTTTCCAATTTTCTATGTCAATGCGCTCAAAATGTCCCGAAACGTCGAAATATCATGTTTAGAAAAAATATCCGGATGTGTGTGCGTATGTGTGCATGATCTGGCACTGCAAAGTTCAAACGCTTATAACTCGAGAACGGTTTGAGCTACAGGGCTCGTGTTTAGCACAGATGTTAATCCACACCGGCTCTTCGTTCGTTGAGAATTTTGTCGGAATTGATAAAAAACTACGAATTCTACGGCATTTTGAAATTTCGAAAAAATCTCGTAATCGCTCTAACTTTCGCAAATTTCAAAATTTATTATTAATTTTGTTTTTCATCGATAGAGTATCACGATAAGAAGGTTCGTATTGAATTTGAGGAATATCGGTCGAACGGTTTAAATTTTATGATTTTTCAAATTTTACGAGAAACTGAAATTTTTTAAAAATCGTCTAACCGCAATAATTTCTGCAAATTTTTCGAAATATTGTGTATAAGTTTGTACTTCCTCTTTACTTTTTGTAAAAGTTATCGAAATTATAAAATTAAAATTCAAATAGAAAAAAGCTGCAAATTAAAATTTGAAAATTGTTTTAAAATCAAATCAGCAAATGACATAACGATTCGGCGAAAAAATCGTAATGTCAGCGATCCCAGCCCGAGTGAGGGTGAAACTCCTTAATATGGAGCAGAAATACTGATTGAAAGAGAAAAAAAAACTCATCGATACTCGAAACATATTCAACGACGTTGAACGCCGCCTTTCGCGATTTTATGATTTCTCTATCAAGGCGCGTCGATCACACACAATCGTTCCGAATGTGTTTCGTCGTTTTCTCTGGAAAAAGATTGACGTGAAGCCATTAAATCAGACACAAAGCACTTCGTCAGAATTCCATGTTCTCTACGCGATAACACGCTTTCCTACCCTCTTGCCCGAGGCAACTGGATTTGCTGACATTTTGATAATTGAGATAGAGACGAATCCAATTCAACACACACTATTCTATAAAGTTATATTACAAATGTATTAATCATCGATTACTCGGCTTCAACTTTTTCTTCTTAATTTTGACGTCCTATTTCAAATTTTTCATTTTTCCAAAAAAAAGAAAAAAAAAAAAATTATTTAGAGCGAATCGATCCAATTAATTGGAAGTCAATTAATTCGCCAATTTATCGATAAATCACACACTCGTCAGTGAAAATAATTTCTGGAAAGGTTATTTTTGTTTTTTTTTTGTTTTTTTTTTATTTTCGCTGAAAATGGAGGAGGCGAAGAGGAAGAAACTTTTCGATGCTGTTCGATTGGATTCGATGGAGTTGTGACGACGTGTTCTCGATGTAAATCTCTCAAAGTGTGGGATTTCGATGATTTTGGCAAAAGCTCCGCTTGCTCCGGGCGACAGAGGGACAGGAAAAAGTTTTCACGCAACAGCGACAAATGCGAAATAAAAAAGTTAATTACAAAGTTTGGTAAGGATGGGTCGGAGAGAATGGCGCCCGAGGGTCGACGTGAACTTGAGGTAAAAAAACAACAGCAACAACAAAACACCTCGTCGTTGTTTAATTACATCACACGTCTTGCAACTTCTAGAGCGAGGTGTTTAAAACAATCACATCCTTGGAAGTTTCCGACTCGCGTATTTTATGGGAAATTCATGAAATTTCGTTGCTCCCCCATTTTGTACTTCCGGGACTTTTGGAAAAAGAAAAGCGACGCCGTATTGACAACTCATGAGGAAAAGGACGAACGAGACAGCCACGGCGTTCAGTCGGATTTTCCTCGTGTACGGGATCCGCACAGTCCAGAGTTCAGTCTCTTCGAAAATGGAACTTCGGGTCGCGAAGGTGGCGATTGTGACAGGTGCGAGCTCCACGATCGGCCAGACGATTACCAGGGCATTGCTTCGCGCAGCCTTTAGAGTCGCTCGTCTCCCGAGACCCAAGGATGCTCTTCCAGAGATAGTCGACAGTCTCAAGGGTGCGGAGAGGAAATTGCACGCGGTTAAACGTCGTCTTAGCAATGAGGGCGATACATTGAATCCCTTTGAATGCGGACCAACAAGGAACTCGGTTAAGTCCATGTTTTGGTCAACAATTCCGCTCCTGCAGACACTTTCAGGATCGCTGATAAAACAACCCTTGTGCTGGCTTAATCGCTAATTAAATATCGCTGAGTGGAGGAAATAATGTGAAAAATTAACTCGAGCCTCTTAAAGAATTTCGTTCAAAAATTAAAATTTTAGAATCGTTTTTTTGATACCATAAAAAACAGACGCTGATAAAACAACCCTTGTGCTGGCTGAATCGCCAATTAAATATTGCTGAGTGGAGGAAATAATGTGAAAAATTAACTCGAGCCTCTTAAAGAATTTCGTTCGAAAATTTAAATTTTAGAATTTTTTTTTTGATACCGTAAAAAAGAGACTCTTAGATTTGCCATTCGAAAAATTTCCAATCGGAGGAAATTTTTTTTTATGGCGGTGCCAACTTTGAATAACTTGCGCCATGGTTTTCACTAAGAAAGGGTGAAGCTTTGACGTCGTTTTTAGCGCATTCCAATAGATTTTGAGTAGCTCTTAATTCCGCCGTTGGAAAAATTACAATCGAGCAAACATTTTTTTGTGGCGTTGCCAACTTTTTCAATGCTCATTCAAGGCCCATTTAGATTTTATTTGAGGAATTATAGTGCGTGATGTTCTCTAAATAGTTAATACAAAGAGTGGGTCATTTCGAAGCGAAACTTGAACCACGAACGTTACCGACTGCACATAATTTCCATTTGTAACGTTCGTAGGATATGCTGCGGCTCATACCGACCACGGTGCGTGCTCCATTCGACCGATGGCTGTTCAAACTTCGTACCGACTGCATTGCGCCATAGATCGTGCGCAAGAGCACCGGAGAATCTCGCTCTAGAACGGCAAAAGCGACCAACACACACGAACCCGACGTACTCGCGTCAATAGTGCATGAAAAAACCAAATTTGCAGAGCCAACGAAATGACGTGGCAAATATTTACAATCCCGACTTTCATGAAGTTTGTACATATTTGCCATTTTTTTACGAGTGAGAAAAAAAAACACAATTTTGCCCAAATTTAAATTTACAAACTAATCGCGTGCGCCTTCTTAAATAATCAGAAAGTTTAATCGATCGATGCATCAGTCTGTTAATTATCAACAGACTAATTATCAAATAATAATTAATTGACCAAAAATATAAATAAATGAATAAATAAATGAATAAATAAATGATTAAATAAATGAATAAATAAATGAATAAATAAATGATTAAATAAATGAATAAATAAATGAATAAATGAATGAATAAATAAATGAATAAATAAATGAATAAATAAAAAAATCAAATAAAGAGACAAACAAATAAACAAATAACCAAATGATTGAATGAATAAATAAATAAATAAATAAATGAAGTAAGCAAACAAACAAGCAAATAGGCAAATAAATAAATAAATAAATAACCAATCAAATAACTAATAATTAATCAAAGAAATGATTAGAACCAACGCTGTGACTGTGATCTTCAGGTGTCTGCACACGCTTGAGGTATGAACTAGTCTGAAAAAGATTGTATAATCGTTTCCTGCAGCCTACTCATCTAATGAATCCCTCGGCTATCAATTCTTGCATAATTGCTAGGAATTTTACGTATTTCACGTGTTTCAAACGTGCATAAATTGCAGGCGAACATTTTCCAAGTGTTCTGCAAATTGTACGCTTTATCGTAGACAGAACGTATTGTTTTAAAAAAGTATATTATCAAAGTCATCATATCTGAATTAATAATTCACACAGCCTGAACGTCAGAAAAAATCTCGTCAGCCTCGAAGTGCATTTTTTTAGTTGGCGATGAAACGCCGACAGAGACAATTACTACATTTTTATCCAGCAGCACGTGATCGCGTGACAGCTCGCATACATGCATGCGAGAAAAATCAATCATCGAGACAGCTGAGCGATGTTTCGGAGTTTACAAAATCTGTGGCTATCCCATTGACAGTTTTTTTTTTATCATCGATTTGTATGACCGTTCCGGCCGATCAAGCCAATGCTCAGTTACAATGCCCGTTTCCAGATGCAACGAAAATTGACTAATTTAATTTATTACACAATTTTTGTTTTTTTTTGTTTTTTTTTTTATTCTTGAAAATTTCTATCGATATCGAAATTAAAATTATGTAATTATTTTGTAAGCTGGTGAGAAATTTGATCGATTTTGAGAAAATCGAGTGCTTCCAGATTTTCGTTAGAAAGCGAAATTTTTTTTGGAGAAACATTGATTTTTTTATGTTGCGGAATGGAATGACGTGATAACAAAAAACTTGAGCATGTATTGTCATTGGAAGCGGCAGAGTAAGATTTTCTGCATCGTGATGACACGGTCGCACGCTCTATTGTTAATAGAGCAATTGTTCGTGCGATATTGTCTTCGGGTGTCGCAAGACAGCGTATGGGGTGAAGGAGGATCAGAGTCAGTTGGTCGTTGAATTCAAACGAAAATGGAACGTTGGTCCGGAAAAGTTGCGATTGTAACGGGCGCCAGTGTCGGGATTGGGGCTGACACGTGTGAAGCTCTTGTCAAACATGGTATCAAAGTCGTCGGGGCTGCACGACGAGTCCAAAAGGTTCGGGATCTCGCTGCCAA
Source organism: Campopleginae sp. 14b (assembly GCA_030522525.1). Classification (NCBI taxonomy): domain Eukaryota; kingdom Metazoa; phylum Arthropoda; class Insecta; order Hymenoptera; family Ichneumonidae; species Campopleginae sp. 14b. The sequence goes on from JAPYYS010000914.1 coordinate 38,460, forward strand.
ATTAAAGGGCCAAAAAGGATGTCTTTACGCTATGGAATGCGACGTCAGAAAGGAACAGGATATTCTCAAAGTTTTTCAATGGACGGAAAAAGAACTTGGTGGTGTCGATATTCTCATCAATAACGCTGGAGTTTACGTTCATGAGAATATTATCGGTAAGCCAATCAATAACAAGAGTCCGGAAATTGCGTGAGTTAATCGATTTTTTTTTTAATTTTCTGAATTTCTTAAATCTCTTAAATTTTCTAAATTTCTTTAACTTTTCAAATTTTTAAATTTCTCGAATTTTTTGAATTTCTCAAATTTGTAAAATTTTAAAAATTTTGTAATTTTTTTAAATTTAAGTAAAAAAAAAAAAAACATTAAAAACGTTTTATTTTGATCTAGATGGGTCGACAGAAAACTACCACAAAATTATGGACGTGAACTTGGTGGCTCTGGCGATATGCTCAAGGGAAGCAGTTCGTTCACTCAAGAAACGCAATGCTCCAGGTCACATAATTAACATCACAAGGTAATGGAGTTTAGGAAGATCTTTATTGATCTCTAGCCCTTAACGGGCATGGTTCCATTCGCTGAACCCTGACAGGAACACTGTCTTGATTTTTTATTCATTATCTGACTGAGCGTTAATATTAATAATAATAATTATTATAACTATTAATAATTATTATTATATAATTATTGATAATAATTATTATAAATGTCTGATAATAATTGATATTTAATTAGTATTATTATTAGATAATCGGTAATAATAATAAATGTTTCAGTATCGGCGGGCACAATGCTGAGATCGTAACAATTCCAGGCAGTGTTTACTGCCCCAGCAAATATGCAGCGGAAGGGCTGGCCCACATATTGCGGAATGAAATTGGAGCGGCAACATTGAACATCAAAGTAACGGTAATTTCTCTAGCCTGGGTTAACAACTTTCGTGTCTTTACGACGAGATAACCAAAGATTTTCCACCGATAATTGCAAATTTCGATTATTAATAAATTTTTAAAAATCGAATCAGAAAAAAAAATCGATTATCGATTAAAAAAAATGTGACGTTGGAATTTTTATTTTTAATTTGTTAATAATCATGGCGAGGACCTCAACATTTTTATTTTCATTTGCTAACGAAGCATCGACTCTGTGCCGTGACACACTGGGTCAATTTGACCCAGAGCTCATTAATTCGTTGGTCATCAGGAGGCCTGGGGTTGGGCTTATTGAAAAAACATTTGGAATCGCTTGGACGATTCTCTGATACGTGTACGTCGTGGAATTTTACTTTTCGAGTTGACTGAATAAAAAGGATGGGTCAAATTGACCCAGTGTGTCAACGAGGGTTCATCCCGAAGCTACCAGGCAAAAATGTATCGGGTTTTATATCCTTGGATGGAATATTAATAAATCTTCGATATTTGCATAGTCTCTGGCCCCTGGAGCAGTCAAAACCGCCATGATCATCGAAGTTGGTTTTACGCAACAATTGATGGAGCGGATTCCCATACTCGAGGGAAAAGATATTGCTGACGCCGTTATTTACATTCTGGGCACTCCGCCGAATGTTCAGGTAGAAAAATCGAACGATATCTCGCGCGATTTCCAATCAAACATTCGTCCCTGTCATTTGTTCAAATTTTTCGATAAATTGCATAAATAAATGATGAAAAAAAATATATTTATTTATTTCGTTGAAATTTTTGTGAATTTTCAGGTGAAAGAAATGATCATCACGCCCTTGGCACTCCTCCAACAAATGCTTGCCGATTAAACGACGTTGGAAGAAAAGCTGTCCGTCCAGGACCGCGAGAGAGTTTTTTTTTCTCTCCAGAATTCGTAGCGTAGCGTTTAAGATTCATTTTGAAAAAATGGACAATTATATGATATAAACGAAAGCCAATGGACACGTTAGAAACTCGATAGGAAAGGGTCAGGAAACTGGAGGTGTGGAAAAATAAAAAGAATTCAATAATTACGTAATTTTTTCGCCGCAATAACGTTTACGAATTTTTTTAAAAAAAATTTCAAACGTTTACGAAATTTTTTATTTATTTTTCTAACATTTATGAAATTTTCATCTGAAAATGTGTTCAGCGCTTCGTTATGAATTTTTTAGAAATTTGGCCACTCCATTGTCACACTGGGTCTACAAGACCCGAGAAGCGCGAGGAGGAAATTGAAATTTGCAACGTGTTTAGCGATTTAAATCATTTTCAACGACTAATAATTAATAATTAATTGTCCAGTTCGAATCAGGTCGGGTACGTATGACCCAGTGTGTTTTAGTCGTCTGGCTCAATTTGCCACCGAAGTCATATCGGGAGCTTTCGAGAGAATGAATTCTCTGGAGCAAAAGAGATTTTTTCTCGTGCAAGAATTCGATGAAAACGTCTCTCGACTCACAAAAGCGAATTCCGACAATACTTTCGATTTTTATGCCACCCGATCCGCGCCAATATTCCTTCCATTACTTTTTCTTTCCTTTTGTTATTCCGTCTAATTTAAAAACTAATTAAACCGCTGCGTACCTCTTGGATTACCAATCGCAGAATAATATGCTTTCCGCGCAGGTGGAATCACGTCACGTACAAATCACAGGCGACAAGTGTTCGACGCACCAAGAGGAAACGGATCTATGCAAATGTACGAGTACCAATTGGCCTGAATTATAAAATAATTGAGCGATTTTTACAGGCAATAAATACATCGTGCAATCGTTGCTCATTTTCATCGATACCTGATCTGCTACTCGTTCATTGTGCAGTTGGAACATTAAGGAGGTTGGATTGCCAAATGAAAAGCAATTAGAATTTCATTAAATTCGGTGATGACATTCTTTGGCATCGAGTAGACGAACAGAATTTTTTTCAACATTTTTTGAATGCTGCGAACCCCATTCATGAATCTGATCGATATTTCCTGCAGTGGACAGGACAGCGTAGATCGAAGCTGCAAAAATCAGAGGTCCCAGGTCGACTCGATGCATTTCCCTGTTTGAAATGATCTCCGGAAAATGACCAACATCCGCGACCATTAATCGCGGAGACGAAAAATCTAAAAATCCTATTATCTTAGTCGTTCTTGCAGAAAATCTATTATCAAAGTTTCTCGTTGATAAGATTGAGGAAAAATCCTCATCTGACCAAACAAGCTGTATCCACGATTACTTTACCCAAGAATTGCCTCGTCATTTAATGAGTGCCGGCAACAATCGCGCTGTACAAAGTTTCAAACATGAAAAATATTAAAATAGTATTCAGGGGCAGATACAAGGTGTTCGTGGAGAGAATAATCGATCATCGAGGTGTGACAACATTCGAAGGGAATTTTTTCGATCGGTGCTCAAATGACGGATGAAGAGTCGATCAATTTATTTGCATTACGCAATGGAGGTTCATGCAGTGAAGCTCCAAGTCAGTAATGACTTTTCGCACGCTTACGGGGTCCAAAGTGTTGCTTAGCTACGTTTATTGTTGTCGGTGATGCCAGACTTGCGGAGCGTGTCATTGAGACGCCTCCCGTACCGATTAACTCCTGACTTTACTAACAATCAGGAAAATCGCAAGTCAGCCTGTAATAAAATGTATAATTAGAAATATCAATGTTGCTTTTTCAAACTCGCTACAATTTGTCAGGGAGAAAACGCTTGACCAAGAAAATATTGTCACAAGCAACAAGATTCTTATTTAAAAATCTGCCACACGTTTTTTTTATCGCCATTGAAATATCTGTAGAACTTCCATACCGATCGATATTTTTTTGCAACTATACGCGGCTCTTTGATTTTCGTCCAACAGAATAAATTTGTGAATGTGAGTTTTTTATTTTTTTATTTAAGAAATAATTGTGAAGTGAAATTTTGGTTTGTGGTGCAGCGAGTGAATTTGGTGATTGAAGAAATTCAATGGTTGGTTCGAACAAACAGGATCATTTGCAGATTTAATTGATGAAACGCATTCGGGTTTTATGACTTGCGTGGACTATTCGATAAGAATTTAATAGAATTTGGTGATAATATTCTTTAGCGTCAAATACGATGACACCATTTGTTTTTTATATTTTTCGTCAACATAGTTATCGAATAATTTGAGTTTACAATATGCAAAGATATACCAATATGTATCTGAATTCTATGCTCATGCATGTAAACTCTAGTGTTCAATAATTCGAAAACTATGTAGAAAAAAAATCTAAAAAAATTGTATATTAATATTTAATATTAACGAGTATGCTCACCAAATTTCATCAAATTCTAATAATTTCAAATTTCCCTATGCTAGTGAAATGTTCGCTGGATAAAACATAATCATTTCCTGATTTAATTGATCGAACAAAATCAGATTTTATGAGACTTTCGGTTTATGTACTGAAAAAAGAAAATTTTTAGAAAAAAAAATGTTGAAAGATATTTGTGGACACCGATGTGTAATCTCGATGGCTCCAGGTACGTCATACTGAATAATTGTTCGACCTTGGGAACGTTGACTAGATAAAGGCAAATATTGATAATGGAAATATCCGGCTGTCCTATCGCGAGGAAATTTATTTGTTTTTTTATTTCAAAAATTTTTTTTATTGTCGTAGGGAAATGGTGAACGAGTGGAGGGTGAGTATTAGAGTCGATGCTGTTGATTAAATGACGAGCAGAGTGCGAGTCAGTTGACCGTCAGATTCAATCGAAGATGGATCGTTGGTCGGGAAAAGTTGCGATCGTAACAGGCGCGAGTGTCGGGATTGGGAGTGAAATAACTGAGACACTTGTAATACATGGCGTCAAGGTCGTTGGAGTCGCAAGACGAGTGCAAAACATTGAAGAGCTTGCCAATAAGTTGAAGGGCCAGAAAGGCTCCGTCTATCCTATGCAATGTGACATGACGAAGGAACAGGATATTCATAAAGTTTTTCAATGGACGGAAAAACAACTCGGGGGCGTCGATATCCTCATCAACAATGCGGGAGTTGCGATTCATGAAACAATCATCGGTAATCAACGAATCCCTCAAATCTCAGACCACCAATAATATATATATATATATGCGAGCTCGAATTTTTGGAATAAACTTTTCCAAATTTTTTCGATTTTTTAAGAAATTTACGTAACGATCAAATTTTTATAGAGTGACGTACGAAATTCATTGCAAATATCTGATACAACATTTTTTTCAATTTTTTCCTTCGGCTGGAAAGTTTTAGTTAAAAATTTCGCGTCAGGACAATTTTCAAGGCTTTCGTGAAGATGAGTTGAGTTCAGAATTAAATAAATGCAAAATTTATCCTCCATTTTGTGTCTAATTTTTTTTTTCCAAGATACGAACGTAACGATCAAATGTTTATAAACTGACGTACGAAATTTCTCGCAAATAGTTGCTACAAAAATTTATATCGATTTTTTCCCTCGCCAGGAAAATTCTCAGTCAAAAATTGTGGATAAAAAAAATTCCTATAATATTTTCGTAAAAATAAATTTTCGTTCAGAATCAAATAAATGGAAAACTTGTCCTCGATATTACAGAATTTATCACTGATTGTTTGAAAATTATTTGTTCCAGATGGCACGACAGAAAACTATCGAAAAATCATGGACGTCAATGTAATCGCTGTGGCGATATGTGCAAGGGAAGCGGTTCGTTCGATGAGGAAACGAAATGTTCCCGGTCACATAATAAATCTCTCGAGGTGATGGCAGATGCAGAAAATTTAAATAATCGATTCAGAACCGTCTCACGAAATATTCAAACATTTAAAAAATATAAATATCAAGGAAAAATAACTTACAAATTTTTTTTTCATTAAATACATCGACGTGGAACGAAGGAAACTGTTTCGTCACGTTTCATTGAGGGAATTTGTAACTTGCATGACTTGCAATTGTTAACGACGTTGCCCTCATTCTTGGAACAATTTGTTCAACGAGATTCGTTCAGTATCAAATACCTCAATTAATATTTGTAATGATCCGATCGTTAATTAATGAAAATAATAATTTTCACGTGATTGGAGCTTTTCACTTTCATTTGTACATTTTTTCCTTTGCAAATCTCGGTTTGCAGTCGATGCAGAAAATACAATTTAACGCTCACGTCCGTCAAAAGGCACTAATTTTCTCGTGACGTTTCTTTGCACAGTATCGCCGGGCACAATGCAGAGAACATTACATTTCCCGTCAGTGTATACTGTGCCAGCAAATATGCAGTGGTTGGCATGTCTCACTCCTTGCGAAATGATCTGGCAGCGGCGAAACTGCCGATTAAAGTGACCGTAAGTTGACATCTCGTCGTTAAATGACAAACTTTTTTTACAACGAGTAAATGCGAATTGAATTTGTATGGAGGGACGAATTCCAATTAAAAATCACATTCATTCTCAATTCATATTTTTATTAGCAGAATTTGTATAATTTCGGGAAACTCGAAGAACAATTTCCTTTCCGAATTAAGGAGGTTGGATCTCAAAATTGAAATAATGAGAATTTTATTTAATTTGGTGACAATATTCTTTTTCAGATTTTCTTCATTTTTTTTTTTCATTTTTAACAACAGAATTTTTCCCAACATTTTCTACCACGTGGTTATTGACCATAGTGTTAAATAAATCGAGTAGTATGTGGTGAAAAAATTTGTATCGTCGTATATATTATTAAAGAAAATATTAACCAAATTTTATGAAATTCTCATAGTTTTGAAATTTTTCATGTTTCTAATCGAAGCTCCTTCAGTGACGATCATAATAAATAAATAAATAAAATAAATACATAAAATAAATAAATAAAATGAACAAATAAAATAAATCAATTAATTAAATTAATCTAATCCTCAATCCTGCACACCAGGCTCCCACTCAGAGGAGAAGAGTTCACTCTCGAATGCATTTTCAACATTTTTTTTTTTTTTTTTTTTTTTTTTTTTTTTTTTTTTTTTTTTTTTTTTTTTTTTTTTTTTTTTTTTTTTTTTTTTTTTTTTTTTTTTTTTTTGTGAGCACCGACATGCTACGTGGAATTGATCTTAACTCACATTCGATCGAGTCAACTCTCATACTCGTTGCCAAAGACATCGCTGATGCAGTTGTCTATGCACTGGCTACTCCACCGAGTGTTCAGGTAAACAGAGTGGCAGCTTATCGATGCATTGTTGCCGTCAACGAAAAAATCCATCACATCGGAAAAGCCGAACGATTCTTCAAAATCACTTAAAATAATTCTGTTAAAAAAAAAAAAAAGAAAAAATATTCTTTTCGATGCTCAATATCGAGACTGTAGCGGCCGCGCAGAAATTATTTTCCGCCCTAAAGAAGCTCTGCGTGGGAAATCGAACAAAGATTAGAGGTAACGATTGTTTTTTTTTTTTTTTTTGCAGGTGAAGGAGCTGACGATCGTGCCCTTGGCACCCCTTCAGAGTTTGCTTCCCGAGTAACAAATCTTAAAGGGAAAGTATTGCTAAAGAACGCATGAAGCTGTCATAGGATGGAACGATCACGATGTGTAAAAAAAAAAAAAAAATATCTGATTGTTTTAGAAAAATAGTGATTGTCTAGAAATCATGAAAATAAACGATCGCAAAATTTTTATTTTGAATCCACAGATGAAATTGCTTATTGAAAAACTGTTTCGTGGGATTATCAATTTATCCAGGATTCGTCAGGTTGAATGCTGCGTGCACGAAATTTTGGATTCTGACGAAATTTTCACCCGCTGATTCGATAGATCGTCTCGCCCCAGCTGGCTCCCGAATCATCGAGATTAATTAATTCGGTGCAACATTCACACACTCGAAAAAGATGATGGAGTTCAAAACTTTCGTGTTTGGAAAACGGAAAAAAAGGGGTCGGTAGTCCTTTTTGTACTAATGATTAAGGAGCTTGGCTACATACGACAATATGATAAGAATTCAATCAAATTTGGTGATAATGTTCTTGAGCATTAAATACGATGAGAAAAATTTTTTTCCATTTTTTGTCTACATAGTTGCCGAATAATTTGAGTCTACAGTATGCAAAAGGTTTATCTATATATATCTGAATCCTATGCTCATGCATGTAAACTCTAGTGTTTAATAACTCGAAAACTATGTGGGAGAAAAATCTTGAAAAATGTGTATATTCATATTTAATACTAAAGAACATGCTCGCCAAATTTCATCAAATTCTAATAATTTCGAGTTTTCCTATACTCTTAACATGGCAACGTTGTTGAAAACGATTGACTTGTCCAATAGTGATTGAGTATGCACTATATCTGAGTATATGTTGCGATGATTACGAGCACACAAGACTCACATGTATGAAGAAACATCATTACTATTAATTCTATCTTATCACACAGCAGGAAAGAAAAATTGAGTATATCGTCGATTCTGCAGTTGCAGCGTTGCGTTGCAGCAAGAGTGCAGTAGAAAATTCTCGCGAAGCAAACACTCTTGTGTTATATTCAGTCGCAATTAGCGTCGGTCCGACGTATGTCCGATGTTTGTAAATAAGCATAGTTACAATTATCTCTCCTCCAGGCGGAATTGTCAGACGTTACGAGCACGAGTCATCCATCCGATTTAGCAGAGTCATTAAAAAAAATGATCCGGTTGGCAAATGCGGGAAATTATATATTTTTTTTTTACATTTCCTGCTTACAACTATAAGCTGCCATTATTTTGGGATTTAATAATTTTTTTGGCATTTTGGGCTATTTTGGTTTAGAGGGCAAATGCAGCGATTTGCTCCGCTCTGCTTCTCGCTGTTATTTTAATTGCGCAGTTATGCCGCGTGGAATCTTTGTCACAGATCCGCTGGTACAAATTTTTTAAGCCGCCTGACGATGTTTCTCCTATTGAGAAGATTGTGCGCTAGTGCGTTTGGGTGGTTTGTGAGCCTTCTCTCGTAGCTTATGCACGATTTAGGTTGGCATTTGTAATGTACCATGGTGCATTGGCGATTGTCCTCAGGGTTTTTCATTGAAATCTCTGTAGAATCTCGATGTTGGAATTGCTCGCGGTTCCCCATAGTTTAATACCAGATGCCCATACGGGCCTCAGTACTGCTTTATACACGGTAATTTTGTTGGCGAGCGATAGTTTCGATCTCCTGCCCAGGAGCCAGTACATTTTTTTAAGTTTGATGTCCAGTTCCTTCCTTTTTTTTCGGATATGACTGGCCCACGTGAGCCTTCGGTCGAGGTGCATCCCAAGATATTTAACTTCACTGACGCTCGGGAGGGGCTAAGAGGGGTAATGGCTCTTTTGTTTTCCCGTGTCTAACATTGATGATGTTGCCTACTTTGTGCCCCCAGTTCTTCTATAGCACTTTTCAGATTGCCAAAGTGGGTTGATAGATGCAGGGATCTTATGACCACCCGGTATGCACGGTTTTCTTTCGGTTGGTACGTGTGGTATGCGGCATTCTCCTCGTTCAGGATGCGTACAATTTTCCTATACGTGTCGGAATTCTTAGCTAATATTTTCATTTGTCCATCGATGTTAATCGTCTTGTATGTGTAATCGCTTTTGTTCATGTCTCTTTCAAAGCGTCCTTCGAGCTCGGCGATGGATTTAACGCCTGGAACGAAAATAGGTGGTGGTTTTGGAACTGCCTCGCTTAGCTCGTCTGTGTTAATGTTGTGATCATCGTTTCCGTCTGTATTGCTGAGAGCCGTCAATCTGTTATTACAATGAACTTTATTACTTCTCTCTTCCTCGCTATCCGAGGCGTTAGAGTGTCTCGGGCGTTTATTGCTGCGGACGATCTGCCATGCTGGCGACTTGTTGCCTGTGTTTTGTCCACTTCCGAGGGTTGGACGAGTAAGGGGAGGATAATGAGCTGGCGTTCCAGAACGCCCCGGGTCGTTGTTTGCTCTCATGTCGCTTTCAGCCGAGTTCGAATTCGATGGCATGTTCGCCGAGTGGCCGTCATCCATATTTCCTCACAATGCAACTTCAGGTGCTTCACATCACTGTTGCACTTCACCACACTTATTCAAAATTAACAGCTCGGTTTTTCGAACTACCTACGAACTATAAACACACGCGTTGTCATTTTCGTATTTCACTAGTATATTTGCTTACAACGTACGTAAACACGCCCTCACTCGAGGAAGGTTCGAGCTCGAATGGGGAAATTATATCAGAGTAATTATAACGATTGTTTTATATAGCAGAAATTTTCGATGGACTAGTCCACGATAATGCTCACACTGAGAAAACAGTTTATTTATAATTAAGAAATATATTTAGTTGGTACTTTTACTCAAAAATCCATTAACTCTTACAAAATTTGTTAATGGTCGAAAAATTTCTTTGTTATTTCTTCTAATATTATTAAAATATTGACTCAATTTTTTTAACTATTAACAAATGTTTTTTTTTTAATATTTTTTATTATTAACTTTACTTTATTGATTTATAACTTAATTTATTAACTTAATATTATGAAAATATTAACTCAATTTTTTTAACTATTAACATATGTTTATTCTTTTATTCTTTTGAATTTTTAACTTTAATTTAATTATTGACTTACCATTATTAAAATATTAACTTACATTTTTTTAACTACTAACAAATGTTCATTTCAGACAATCGAGAGGGGCTCAAATAAATGATTAATTAACTGGTGACAAACATTTATTTCGACGTATCCAACTCAACATTTGTTAACAGTTAACAAATCCTAGTGGATATAAATAAATCGTTTTCTCAGTGCAATTTATTCCGGAATAAATAATGCATCGTGCGAGTCTCGAACACGTGATTTCCATGTCCCTGTCGGCGCCGGAGCTGCGACTCGTTTGTGCTATTTTTTCCAATTTTCTGTAATATGTAATTTGCATGATAAAACATGTGGCCAGGGGCGACGAAATCAAATGGTCGTGAATATTGTGTCGGCGTGAGCAAAGCTTGACGATAACTTGATAATTACAATGAGATAACGTTGGTAATTTTTAACGTTACGTTCATTCATGACATTGAGAATTTTTCATTGATCTCCGTCTCGTTCCCCTTGGCCCCGATGACTTTACGTCAATTGCTACGATCTTGGAATTCACTTTTCTCTTCCTCTTCAAACTGCATCCTCTGCCGTACTCATTGGTAATAATTATATAGTTCGTGAGCAGCGTTGGCACTGGCAATTGTGGAGATAATCGTTGTAAACACATTTTGTGTATTATTTTAGTTGAACGCTTAGTCCGTAATCATACAGAATAAAAAAGTAGTCTGGCCAAGTTTTTAGTCGATTCTCCAAATTGTCTGGAATCCGTTAAATATCTATGATCACGAACCTCCCTTTTCGTAACGTCTCTGCACCGAGTACCGACGAGTCTGTGGCCGAGAGTGGGAGGAAAGTCTCAACCAGTCCGATCCCACGAGAAGACATGCGCAAAGTTTTCGAATAATGGAACGTCTCAGTTTTCCATTATTAGTGCACAAGTGCAACGCGGACGCAGTTGCATCGCCGTTACGAAAACAGAGGTCCCAGTGTAAAAGTATTCTGGCGCGATGTCCAAAGTGTCGATACGTTTAGGTATCGAATGGCATGATCGAAACGATGCTCACGCTTGTAGGAATTTTATCGCAAACATCACGTGATCGTAACGCGAATACAATCACCTCATTCGCATCAATATTTCATTCTCATCGAGACAATAAAGAAACACGATGAGGAAGCACCATTTCAAGTTCGTGCCCTTGAAAAACCGATGCTTTTAATGACTCTGCTGTGATAAACGCCATCTCTTGATCTGTCATCGATTATCACGAATAAATTATTTGTGATTTATTTATTTTATTTATTTTATTTATTTTATTTATTTTATTTATTTCATTTATTTTATTTGTTTTATTTATTTACTCATTATTTGTGATTATTTGTGAAATTATCACAAATGAATTATTTGTGAAAATTGACGCGTCAGCATGAATTAACATTTTTGCCATCGAATCACCAACTCCCAGTTAAATAGTCGACACGTTTTTGTTGTGGGAAGTGTTTGAGGGTTATAGATGGAGATATATTTTTTTTTTTTTATAGGCATCGGGAGTCTCCGGTTTTTCGTGGTTATCAGAATTTCATGTTTATATCTATTCCAGCCGAGACCCAGCTGATATTTCCATTTATCATCATTATTGATGACCTCCGACTCTCAGGAAATGATACTGAAAGGTCTCCGACGATTTTTAATCTCAACATACGATTGAGATGCTTGATAAGAGGAAAAATTAAACCCGCGTGATCATTTTTTCTCGAGTCAATCGAGATAAACGGAGCGTAAACGGTTGGTTCAAACTACAGCTCTCAGCGTATGATAAAAAATTGAATCGAGAAGGAACAAGATTTTCCTGACGTTCAATCAGTGGCCCCCATCTCACCAGGTGATGATTCATTACCTGAGGACTCGTCAGCCTCCATCTTCAACGATACAGACTCGATCTTCTCGTTTCGAACACACAACAACGTTGTCATGTTAGAAGCATAAGAAAATTCGAAATTATTAGAATTCAATGAAATTTGGTGAGCATACTCTTCAGTATTAAACATCAATATACAAATTTTGAAAAAAAAATTTTTACACAATTTTCGAGTAATTGAACACGTCTATATCTTCTGCATTTTTTAAACTAAAATTATTCGACAAGTATGAGGACGAAAAATAGAAAAAAAATTGTATCATCGTATTTGATGCTAAAGAATATTATCACCAATTTTTATTAAATTCTTATGTTACTGTCGTATGTAGCGAATCCCCTTAAATGGTGGGGTAGGCCGTGGCCGGAAGGTTGTCAAAGATTCAGGTTATAACGAAAATTTTCTATAATTACATGAAATAGTGGTTGAGGCTGGAACTGGAGCTCTCGAGTATCACGAGTGAAATAACGACGATCGTTAGAATCGGAATTTGCAACAGAAATGGAAATATTGATGGTAATATGCACCAACGTAATATCGTAAAAATTCCATTGCAACGGCTCTCCGTTGCGGAGTGAATTTTCATTTAATAGTGTGTGTGGGTGTGCGTGTGTGTGCGTGTGTGTATATGTGTGTGCGAAGTTGAGGTACGAGTGTGAGAGCACCGGAACCGAGGAGCACTAAGTGGACGGTTAGTAGAATTCAAGTTAGTTGGTCGTTGCATTTCATCGAAGATGGATCGCTGGTCGGGAAAAGTTGCGATCGTAACTGGCGCGAGTGTCGGTATTGGAAGTGAAATAACTGAAGCACTTGTGAAAAATGGAGTCAAAGTCGTCGGGGTTGCTAGAAGAGTGCAAAAAATTCGGGACCTCGCTGATAAATTAAAGGGCCAAAAAGGCGTTCTTCATCCCATGGAATGTGACATGAGGAAAGAAGAGGATATTCTCAGAATTTTTCAATCGACCGAAAAAGAACTCGGTGGTGTCGATATACTCATTAATAATGCCGGAGTTCTCGTGTCAGAAAATATAATCGGTAATATCCAGAAACGTGAAAAAAATTTCATTTGAAAAATCACACATTTTGTCAAATTAAAGTTTCAGTCATTTCGATAGAACGAGACACTCACTTTTCATTGTTGCCGCAAATCGACGCATGGCGTTGAGTCTCAGTGAATCCATTTTTAAGGGACTGAAGTCCGCAGCGTTGTTCTTGCACGAAAAAAACTTTTTCTATTAATTTTTTGTTCAGTTGCAAAAAATCACTATATTTTACGCATCGATTAGAATCTTAAATTTTTTTTATAATTTTAATTTTCAATTTTTATTACATTTTCAATTTTTAATATTATTTTTTATTGCATTTATAGTATTCAATTCTTATTTTTATTAAATTTTTATTAAATTTTTAATTTTTAACTTCAACTTTTAATACATTTTTTTATTTAAAAGATGATCTTGAAGAAATTTCGTTTTATTGTCTTGAATAATTGTTGAAGGAGAATCGTGAGATCTCGCCCAGAAAAAACGGAATTTCGTTGCGTCCCAACGACGCAAACTTCAGGATACCGTAAATTTTTGTCGATTTCCTCATTACCTTCGATCGAAAGATCCACATTTCATTCTGGGCGATGAATATTTTTCTGCGAGACGGAAAAATGTGAGGAAGATCGTTCGATTCTCCGAAAAGCACGTTTTATTACTAAAAACATAATTAATAATTCCATGCAGATGGTACGACGGAAAACTATAGAAAAATCATGGACGTTAATGTGATCGCTGTGGCGATATTCGCCAGAGAAGCGGTTCGTTCGATGAAGAAGCGCAAGGTTTCCGGTCACATAATTAACATCTCGAGGTAATGGCGATCCTAAAATGCCTTAATGGTCTCTCAACGCGTACCGTAATTAGATTTTTCCTTTTTTTGGTGCCTCAATGTTCCGGCTTTTCTATTAATAACTCGTGGACGAGGGACCATGGCTTTTCTCGAAACGACACTGTGATCGGAATTTTTCAAATTTTTTTTTTTTTTTTAATTGAAATTTTTAAGCTTAAAATTTATTTGTTATATTAATAATAATATATATTGATAAATAATATACATAATATATAATATATAACAATAAATAAATTGAAAATTAAGCAAAAAATTTCTCCAGCACAAAATTTAATACTTTGCTGTATTGAGCAGAGCAGAGATCATAATATCTTGACGTCTAATTTTACAGCGTTGCCGGGCACAATGCCGAGATGATTCCAATCGCCCTCAGCCTGTACAGTGCAAGCAAATATGCAGTGATTGGCATGTCGCATTCTTTGCGAAATGAATTAGCGACTGCAAAATTGAACGTCAAAGTGACGGTGAGTTTAAACCAAAAAACCGAAAGTGTTAAAAAAATTGAAATCGAGTGGGCATGACTTGAGAATCGACAGAATTTCCAATTACAAAATCATTCAGTCCGTTTCATCGAAAATTCACCTTCTCCATTCGTGTCTTTTGGAAAATGCAAAAAAAATCGCTCAGAAAAAAAATAAAATTATCGTTAATTTTTGAGCGAATTTTATTTTCGTCGTCACATTTTTTTGGCTCGACGAATTTGCTTCGGTGCTACGAATCAAATGCGAAAAAGATTTCCGTCTATTTTTTTTCCCATTGGATTCGTATCGTTTGAAATTTTCATTAATTTTAATTAATTTGAAATATTGGAACAGTGCATCAGCCCTGGAGCAGTGAAAACCGACATGATCGTCGAGGCTGGTGTTCCTGAAGAGATGTTAAATAAAATGCCTATACTCAATGGCAAAAATATCGCCGATGCGGTCATCTACGCTCTGTCTACACCGCCGAACGTCCAGGTACAAATAAAATTGGACAAGAAGCCCCAATAAATATAAAATTATCCCACAAACGGTTACGCAGGCAAAGAATTAGTGCACGTAAATTTTCGGCTCCTTTCAAAAATACGAAAAATGTTTGCCACTAAAAAACCGAATTTAGTGAAATTGAAAATCTGAAAGAAAAACCATTTTCTTTATCTTTTGTCGCTCTGAAAAAATAATTCGATAAAAATCGAGAAATGTCACACAAGGATTGATAATTTTATAAAAATAGAATATTATCTGAAATTATAAAATTTGCATGCGTTGCAGGTGAAGGAACTGATAATCACGCCAATTGCTTCGGCGTGAGGTCACGAGAGAAGCTTGGAAAGACACAACACGACCTTGACATCGCTTTTTGGTCAATACAACAAAGTTTTTCACGATGGGACGAACCTCAGAAAAAAAGATAAAATGACATTTCATCGAGTTCCATTGTATCCACGAAATTTTCCATTGAAATAAATAATTCGATAATTTGATAAAATAAAAGAAAACAAATATCCGATTTGTACAGACTACTAAATAGTTAGTTGGCTAATTGCGGACTAAATTCATCATCCAACTTAATCGTAAAGACTTCTTTCAAAGGCTGAACAATTTTTTTCGAAAGAGAAATTGATTAATTAATTTTTACAACGAATTGAAGAAAAATTCAGATTTCGGGAGCAATTCTAATTTTTAGAGACAAAAATTTTAATTCTCTGGTCAGAATTTCTTGACGTGAAAATTATTTTCATTTGAATCTTCCAGAGAAGAGTCTTTTCTCGTATTCAGTTTTTTTTTCTACGTGGAAGAAAAATAATCTTAATGAATTTGTGTTGGAAAAAATTGAAAAAAAAATTTTTTTAACTCATCTCACTTTTTCCTTTCGTACGTTCCGTTCCATGAAATCTTCGTAGGAATTTTGACTCATAACAAGAAAAATAATATGCATTTTGCGGCCGGGAGCTCGCGTGCCGTGCAACTAAACATCGAGAGGAAGCGGATCTTCGTTAATATATGCGGTACCCATTGGTCCGAATTATAAATTGATTGAGAGGTTCGTGCACGCTATGAAAACGTCACGATCGCCCAGCCGTAAAAAAAGGTCAACGATACCTCGCTGTAGGTCATTATCCTATATGCATCTCGAAAGAAATGAATATTCACATATTTTTTTTCCCCATAAATTCAAGCCCAGGGGGTTGAACAATTTCGCCAGAGTTTACGATTTTCTTTTTTTTTTTTTTTTAATTCTACAATTATATTCTGTTTATGCAACGATAACAATAAAAATTGCAAGGCGATAGAAAACATCTCACTATCGTGATTGCATATCGATGAGTGAGTGCTCGATCATTTTCTTAATTAAGCTCCGATCGTTTGGCATGAGAATCTAAAGCGTCGAT